>JAVHNC010131192.1:0-10325 GCA_034782935.1 Micropsitta keiensis | reverse complement strand
AAAACACAATTTCTCTGAGGTAGTTGATAGTCACTAAACACTGTATTCTAGGAAATAATCTCTGCTTGTTTTCAGCTGAATGATTTTGGGGGTAGAATGATAGTAGGTAGGCTACAGAAGTCTCCAGAATTCATTTTTATAAATATCATTCATAAGAAAGGCAACTGTTCAAATTTCAGACACGCTCCAAGAAAAGCTGTACACATATTTAGATGAAAAGCTTTTACATTTTTTTGCATATTTGCTAAGCTACACTTCACATACACTTCTCCAGCATATGGTATAGTGAGAGGAAATTAAAGATAGATTTTTACATAGAAGTTCCTTCTTGAAAAATATGAAATTTTCCCTGTAAAAAAATTCATATACCTGGCTTTTTAGAAAACTTATATTTAGTCTGCTCTACAAAATGTGGTTATTACAGTTGGTGACATTTTCAATGAGTAGTGAATTTTTCATGGTTGGTGACTTACAGTTACAGTGTTCTTTGACTACTTGCCTGCCTCTCAAAGCTCTGATTTCAGACCAGCTGGCATATTACACAGAGTCTGCTCAGATCGATGTTCTTTCCTCTGGATAAATAATGGCCAAGTCATTATGGTGACATTGAACTTCAAGCAGCATCTATCATCATCCTTTCTCTACCGCTTTGCTCCTGATTGGGCATTTCTTCAACAGCCCAAATCTAACATGTCACCCAGTAATTTTGCATTTAACTCTTCTATTTTAAACCATTCTTTTCCTAAAATGTAATTATTAGCTATGGCCCTCTTACAGGCCTCTGCAGTCAGAGTGTTGTGTGAGAAAGATGCGTCAGAAAGAGGGATATTTACTGAGAGCAAGTTAAAATACGAGAGTTCTCTCACACAGATAAGATGTATGCCACAGATGTCTACCACACTGTAAATACATCAGTCACTATATATAAAATCATTATTAAAATTTGTCTATAGCTGGGACTTTAACAGTAGAGCAGATTTAGGAGGTATTAGGAGTCATTTTATCAGTGGAGATTTATAGTGGAGACATATTTAAGTCTCTCTCCTGTGCAAGCAACTGTTGATCTACATCCCTGATCCCACCCCTTCAATCCTAATAATATCTAGGTCTCTTTCCTTTCTGCTTATCTGTTTCCAGTGCCAATGGAATGACTCAAGGTGAGTATTTTCAAGCAGGGGTCCTAAGCTTTTTTTCTCATTCCCTTTTTGCACACCACTAACAATCCCCTCAGCCTCTGTGTTTCTGCAGCCATAGTGCCATCCATATCTTATAAATGCAGCAACCCTCACCCATACTACCTGCTAGAATTTGTCCATCAGAGGAGGTGCCCATTTAGACACCAACACACTTTGTTGGCTTCATTTGTGCTCTCAGCCTCTCTTCAACTGGAAAAGATGACAGTGGGTGACAGGACCAGCAGGACTCTGTGGAGTTACAGTGGATTGTTCTTGCTTATAGAAGCACCTAAATGTGTTTGGGGACAGAAGCTTCCAGAGCACAGCAGAGGGTGAGCAGTCAAAGAGAAAGAGCCGGAGCAAGAAGCCAGGAGCTCACAGTGTAGGAGCAGCCAAGAGGAGCAGTCAGCTCTTGTAATTACTGGGTTGATTTCCAGACACCAGAGGGACTCCACAGAATCTGCTGTCGTTAAACTAAATCCAAAGTTGAGCCTGGCTTCAAGGCTACACTAGTAAAAGGGAAATCTCTCTTGAAGCACTTTTATTTCTATTCTCTCTAAGCCAATCACACCAATGCCATAGTTCCAGATCATACTGTCTCCAGAAATCTAGTTTTCAAAATGTAAATGAATTCTTGATCTCTTCTGGGTTGTCAATATAACAGCAAGGCCTAAGAAAAATCAACTTTGAAAATACCTAAACAGCAACAACAAAAAATAGAAAATAAATGTACCTACAAAAGCTCAGGATGTAAAAATCCATTTGTGTGAGATGCTTTATATGGAGAAAATTCTGGCATGGGTAAAAAACCAAAATACTCTATTTCATTTTGTGAGAAAACTTGAGGGCAAAACCATTTCTTCCCTGTGGACACAAGGGGACAGAAAAACTGTTCCTTGTCCAGGAAAAAAAGGCAACATAGTTGGTGCAGATGGGCAAGTAAAACTAGGGCTTACAATTGTGTAAGAAGAAAAAAATGCCAATGGCACAGTTGCAGCTGCTGGAGAAAGAAATGGTATTTGAAGTGCTGGGCAGGAGTACAGAATGCACCAGACAAAAGGTGCCAGTAGCTAAATAGTACTCCTTATGCACTACTCCCTTACTCATTTTTTTTCCTATAATATTGAACCAGGAGTACTTGATTATCTTAAAAATACCCCCAAAATAAACAGCCCTCAAAATCGTCATCGGGTTCCAAATTAATCCAGCAGAAACATGAATACATGAGACATACTGGCTGACCTTGGCATAAATTGACAGTAAAAAGCCTGGAAAGACTGTCAAATCTGTGAAGATAAGCATGCATCTTGTGCAGTTGAGGACTTAAACACCTGTGGTTTTGATGCACCCTCACAGGTCCTAGCAATCAAATATCTGTGTGGATTTTTTTACAAGGGACTTTACACAAGTTGACTATTCAACATTTCTGTAGTGATATAGCACCGTGGTAATGTATTTGTCACTCAGGTAAAGACAGCAACTGAAGAATAGCTTCCTGGAGAAGAAAGGGGTCTCTCTTTACACCCCTGCTTGCCTGCCCGCACCAACTGCTGTTAATGCTCTCAAGCTGCCTGCGCCAATGAGCAGCAGCCACACGCGTCCACGTTCCCCGCTCTGTCTCCCTGACAAGGCGGTGATCTCCCAGCGTGGCGCGGTGCTGCTGGCCGAGGGGGATGCTGGTTCTCACTCCTCACCTACTCCGTCCGTGCCGTGCTGTTCTGCGCTGCCCCGTTCCCGTTCCGAGCCGCCCTGTCCAGTCCCGTCTCGTTCGGATCTGCAGGTCAAGTTCACAGGGTAGTTCCCAGCGATCCACGAAGTCTCCCCAGGCAGTAGCCGCCTCTTGTCCAAAACACTGTTAACAGAGCATTTTAATATTTCTGCTCAGTCATTGAATATGCCTATTTTGAAGTGGATTGGCCATCAAAATTGGATTCCTAGGCCCTTAGCATGTTCTAGGCCGCTAGCTGATGCTTTGACAGTATTTACTGATGCTGGGAAGAAGTCTCATCGAGTGGCTATACCATGGGAAGAAGATGGGCAGTGGAAACATGAGATTTTATCAGGCCTTCAAACAGATTCTTTGCAAACTTTGGAATTATGGGCAATTGCTTGGGCGTTAGCTAATTGGTTTAATCGTCGTATTAATGTTATTTCAGATTCTTTCTATGCTGTAGGAATTGCTTTGCGAATAGAGTCAGCTGATATTGAAGAAATTAGTAATCAGAGATTGTTTGAATTGCTTATGTATTTAAAGAGAGCTGTAGGAATGCGTAAACAAGCTTATGCCGTATTGCATATTAGAAGTCATAGATGGGATGAGGGGCTTGGTCAAGGAAATGCTAAAGCTGACCAACTGGTATCAGAAAATGTGTCAATGGTACAAATTCAACAGGTTCCTCAGGATCAGTATGTTTTAGCGAGAGAGGCGCATGCTAAATTCCACCAAAATGCCAAAGGGTTAAAAATGCAATTTCAAATCACACATAGTGAAGCACAGGCAATTGTTAGGACCTGTCCAACATGTGCAAATCATGGTCCTGGCCTAGGTATAGGTGTAAATCCTCGAGGCCTTCAAGCAAATGAGCTATGGGAGATGGATGTGACACATGAAAATAGCCTAGGTCGACTTAAGTATTTGCATGTTACAGTGGATACATATAGCAAATTTATATGGGTAACAGCACAAGCTGGAGAGAAAGCATTGCATGTTATTCGACATCTTACGAGTTGTTTTTCAGTAATGGGAGTGCCTCAAACCATCAAGACTGATAATGGTCCAGCATATAGTAGTGAAAAGGTTAGAAGATCTGTTCAACATTGGGGTGTGAAGCATGTGTTTGGAATTCCGCACTCCCCTACTGGTCAAGCTATAGTAGAGTGAACCAATGCAGTTGTAAAGGATTATTTATGGAAACATAAGGAAATAGGGGATATTTAGGAACGAATCGCAAAGGTATTGTTCGTGTTAAATTAACTATGTATATTTGGAGATAATATGTATCCTGCTGTTGTTATCCATTCAGGAGAACATTCCTCTACCAAGCGTCTGAAAGAAGTAAAAGTGTCTTATCGAGATCCTAAGTCAGGAATCTGGTGTCCTCCAGCTGAATTATTGTATCTAGGATGGGGTTACGCTTGTGTTTTATCGCCAACAGGTCCTTTGTGGGTTCCGTCCAAATGGATATGTCCTGCGACGACTGTCTCTTCTGATGAACTCCGAAGCCAGAAGGAGAGAGAGACATCGTCTGGCTCGTGCTCTAACTCCACTGATTAGAGAAGTGAACACTTTGTCTGCCACAACTGTTGCATTAAGTATTAGTAATATTGCTTTGATAGCTTCGCTTCATGGTTATCCGCATTTGTTTCTGCAACCCCCCGAAGACTTAGTTCGGGAATTATTTCGACCCTGCCAGCGTTGTCTCACTTGCGATCCAGAAGTAATTTTTAAGTGTGGTCGATGCTGGCCTTTGCGCCATAAGGCTCGTCGCCTACGACAGAGCTGGTTACGGCAAAAGCCATTGTGTTTATATTGTCGAGAGTGGTTTCATCGAAACGGAAATCCTGTAGTGGCCTTAAGACATTTTATAAAGGATTTCCACTCTCCATATTCTCATCTTGTAGAGTTATTTGAAAGCGTAGATAGCTTGTGTCGTGCTTACTATATATTTACTTTGTTATGTTTAATTGTAGAAATTAGAGCTTTAAAGCAAGCGTGTATTATCAAAAAGCGCTGTCAATCTAAGAAGCAATGAAACAGATTCTATCTTTTGTCATTACCCTCTTTTGGGGTAGCAGAATAGTAGCTATTCCTAGTCCTGTAAATATGTGGGTAGCATGGGCAGATGAAACAGGTCAAACGGATTTCTGCTTGAGTCTTGCAACGGCAGCAGAACCATTTAAAACATGCTTGATAGGTGTGCCTTACTTTGATCTTACTAGCTTTCAAGGATGGGTGACTAGCAATGTTTGTGTAGAACAATCGACAGCTGGTTGTGTAGCTATGATGATTGAAAGATTGAATCATACTCTGCTGTGGGATCCTTTAGAGCTAGAATTATTAGGATCGCAGGCAGTGCAAAATGTGACTCAAAATGCAACACAAACCTGTGTGATATTTGATAAGATTGGAAAATTCACAGTTCAAACCAGCCATGTGTTGCAAATTGCTCAGAAAGATCGTCGTCTTAGACGGGGTTCAAAAAATCCATGTGTAGATGCAACTGATTGGACAGTTGTGTCTCCTTATAACAAGGACTTCCAAGTAGAACAGCACTATGGATATGTTAATGGTACTGCCGTCCTAGGAGCTAAGCTCATATGGAACAGTGACACTGCGAAGGCTGTACCTCCTGGATTATTTTTAATCTGTGGAGATCGGGCTTGGGGTGGTATTCCAAAGAATGCCTTTGGAGGTCCTTGCTATATAGGTAAATTAACGTTGCTAACATTGCATCAGCGAGATTGGTTGGACACCTCTAAATCTTTGCCACGCAGGAAGAAAAGATCGTTGGAACAGCTGTCGAATGATTGTGATGATCGAGTAGAATTGTGGTCTGCAACATCACGTTTCTTTGCTTCATTAATACCGGGAATTGGGACTGCTCGAGCTTTGAGTCAGCTTAATAAATTAGCATGCTGGTCTGTGAAACAAGCCAATGTAACCTCCTTGGTCTTAGTTGGAATGAGTCGAGATTTAAGCAGTTTGAGGCACGCAGTGCTTCAAAATAGAGCTGCAATCGATTTTTTGCTATTAGTTCAAGGCCATGGATGCAACGAGGTAGAGGGGATGTGTTGTTTCAGTCTGTCTGATCATAGTGCTTCTATTCATGAACAATTGCAATGGTTAAAAGATCATACCAAAAAGATCCAAATTGAAACTGATCGGTTTGGAAGTTGGTTTGGTCTTTCACCATGGCTTTCATTTATAATCAAGGAAGGCTTATGCTGTCTTGGCATTATATTAATCTTGTGTATTGGTATTAGAATAGCTTATAATTGCATTATGAAAAATGTATCTCGAATAACTTTGCGCGTCCTGCTTGTACAAAAAGAAAAAGGGGGAATTGTGGAAGAGTGGCTAGCAGCTGAAGGTCATGTTCTCATGCCTGAGCTCGCTAGGCATGGATTTTGTAAAGATCAGCAGAATGCCAGCTGCATGGTTAACGGCTGAGTTAGCAGCTGGAAAGAAGAAGCCTGAAGATTCTGACCAATGGGAATAAAGGGCAAGTAGATATTGTAGTAAAAATGGATTCAAAGATAGATACAAGAGCGTATGAGAAAGAATGTACATGTAGCTAGAAGGATGCAGGGACCTAACTGCCCAAGTTTAGCAGGATGTTGGCAGGCAGGGAGGCGAAGCTACAAGATAGTAGAAAGATACCTTTTAGTTAGCTTAAAATATGTGTATAGGTAGCACTTTTGAACCAATCATAATTTGTATTAATGATATCACTAACCCTGGACAAGTGTATAAAAAGACTGTCTTGTATAATAAAATGGGCTTACTCTATCAATCACATTGGTTGTGCTCGTGGTCCCTCTTAGCGACAAGTGATGCTGTCACTTGTCAGCATGAACATCAGCATGAAGCACAGGGACCAAGTAAGCACAGGGACCACTTGTCAGCATGACATCAGCATGAAGCACAGGGACCAAGTAAGACCAGTGAAAGCTTGGTCTGCTACTGATGCCTCCCTGTGGATTCGGATGAGGTGCCTCCAGGGTCTCCAGACCACAAGTCTCTGGCAGAAGCCCCCAGTGTGGCTGCTCTTGAGCAAACATCATCTCTTTGCAGCACTGTTTTACATGTGCCTTTGTAGAGAAGAGAACATGGCCTGTGACCTACGGGAAGGGCTGAGGTTCCCATCCTGGAGCCAAAGGCTTGGCATAGTGCCCTCTGTGCCAGCCCATTGCAGTTCGGGAAGTGCAGAGGGCCCAGGAAGGTGTTGGACCCACAGGACCAAGGGGGAGAAAACCAGCCTGCCCCCAGCTGTGCTTTGCCCAAGAAAGCCCCCCACTGTGGGAAGAGGGGCAGGGGATGTGGCTGCCTCCAAACCCACCTCCCCTCAGCTCAGCCCCCCTCCACCTTTGGCCCACATGTTCCAGGCACAGAAGTGACTTGCAACCTCCTGTTTCAGCTCTAACACAAGTGTTGGAGGAATGAAAAGCATCTCCTCTATTAAATCAAGGGAAAATCAAGGGAAAGTCATGGTTACTGCCAGGTCTCGGGGAGTAACCACTACTTCCTCTTGCTTTTTTTCTTGCTCTCGATCAAGCGCAGCCCTTGCTTCTTGATGTCTTCTCGGGTTAGGACAAGGCCACTCTGAGTGTCATCAAACTCAAAATCATCTGGAGGAGAGAGCAGAGAGGAGCGGGCTGGGGGGGGTCTGTGGGGCTGCCTCTGCTGTGCCTGTGTCCCCAGGAAGAGCTGGCACAGTTTGGAGGGCTGATGGCATCCTGGAGAGCCCTCAGGTCAGGCACTGCTGACTGGCTCTCTCACACCAGCAGCCCAGGGGGACCTGCAGGACCTGCTGTGGCCTGTCTCCAACTCTGCTGGGGCTTCCCATAAGGGTCTGAGTCCTGCTTTGTTAAGAAAAGGCGGTAAGGTACCAGAAGCTCCCATAGGAGGAGGCCGCTGGCAGAGCCAAGTGATTTTGAAGACGAGGGTCTCCCTGCTTGCCCCACAGCATCCCTCCTTGCTCCTGTGGTGGTTCTATGTGCCCCAACCCATCATCTGCCTGCCTTCTCCCACATCCAGACGTAAAACCAGCACCATGCTCAAAGCCTTGGAGACAGCCGAGGTCAGCCTCAAGGGCTGGAGCAACTCCTGGCTTGGGAGATGGGCAAGGACACCCATAAATCCTAGGAGGCAGGGGCTGGGGCAGTAGCTGTGGGATGTGTCCCCTTTCCTACCTTGGACCCTCATGACCTTGTCCTCCAAGGAAACCTTCTGGTTCTGTGGATCATTCATGAGGGTTTTCTCCAGCAGCTGTCTGACCTTCACAAGAGTCTGTGAAAGAGACGCTGTGTTCATAGCGGAAGGGGAGGCGGGTGTTAGAAGCAAAGGGGTGCCCAACCTCGATGTGCCCCTGGCAGGGAACACCCCACAGAGCCCGGTGCCACCTGAGCCTGAGCTGCTCCGTGACTCTTCCCTTGAGCACCTCCATCCTCCAGCTGGGAGGATGGCTTGGGATGGGCCACCTGGCAAAGCCTGTGTGGGTCCCCAAAGACCGCGGCAGGGATGGAGCCCTCGTGCACCTCATCATCCTCGCTGTGGCTGGAGGGGGGCAGGTCAGCCACCCGCTGCACCAGGTACTGCAGCTTCTGCTCACACTGCTGGAGCTTCTCGTCCACCGCCATGGCCTTGACAGAATGCTCCTGGAGTCAGAGAGAGAACAGCCTTGGTGGGGAAAACGAGCCCCTTGGGGTGATGGCTGCTGCACCAAGTGGCACCACACGGTGCCGTTGCAGCAGCAAGCAGAGCCTGGGCTGCGCTCAGCCCAGCCTTGCGCGGGTACCTGGCCGGGCACGCTGATGCCCTGCAGGCGGACGAAGAGGTTGTCAAGTCCGTTTTCAAACTCCAGCAGCGTCTCCTGGCTCCTCAGCAGCTGGGCTCGCCTCTGTTCCAGCCGAGCCTCTTCCCACTGCAGCCTTGTCCTCAGCTCCTCCTGCAGCTCCCTGAAGCCAACCTGCAGCAAGAAGAAATTGTACCTTAAAATATCATTAAAGACACATTAAGATTACAAGCAGTTTAATTTCTACACTTAATTTTAAATGTGTTTCTCTCTACCCTGAAATTGAGGCAGGAGGTGGCATTCTAATTCTTTTTCATGCATCTTATATTACAGTTTAATATTCATACAGTATGAAGTGCATAGAAAGAAAAAATACATTCTAAGACTTGGTGTTGGCATGTGGAAGCTTTTCTGGCAAATATCCTCTGTGTTCTCAACCTTGCTCACAAGATGAATTGCTCCTTTGCATGACTGAGGCAAACAGCCTTGAAACAAAGCCTCAAACCGTCTAGCTGCCTTTTTCAATCAGCTATCTAACTAGAACTGTATTTGCAACTCAAATAGGACATGACCGCAGTAGAAACTATTGGGTATTCTAATGGTTGACTTACATCCAATTATTTTTATCAGTTTGCAGTGGGATCCAGATTTCATAGTTCCTGTCTTTCCCTTCATTCTACTTAACCAAGTATTGACTATACCCAATAGGTTATTTCAGGTTCAACATTACACAGACATAAGTAAAACTGTTTTAAATAAAGAAACATTCTTCTTGCTTTTCAATTGTTTCAGAGCAGCCTTTAAATAACTGGTTGAAAATGAGGGGTTTGATAGCCTGTTTATAAAGTTCTGACTATTATTCTACAACCATACTCATTGCTTCTTCCACCTGTCCAAATGAAATTACTTATATATTTGCCACAGAGTATAATTTGTTTGCTAACTGACATGGAAATGTCTACAGTATCATTAAGACTTGCAGGTATTAAAAAACCCAACACTGAGGAGTACCAGGGAATACAGAACTGTAAACCTACCATCTTCATACAACTGTTTTCTTCAAATGTGCTTGGATAATCAGTAGCCATCACCTGGGCTAGAATTTCCACAGATTGTGGCTGCAACTTATGCATTTTCACAAACTCTTCACTAGCCAAAACTGCAGCTGCAGCACCGTTTGATGTTGGACTGATTGGAAGAAAAATAATGATGTCAGCACTCTGTATTAGTAATGTCAATCTTCCATAGAATTATCTTTCAATGCAAACCAAAACAACCCAAAAACAACAAACAAAAAGACCTTTTGGCTGATACCACAGAAACTATAAATTCCATCAGTGTTTGCTGGATACTTTAAGCAATAGTCTTAACAGACATTCGAAAAGCATGACATCAAAATACAAACAAATCATTATGTTTTTTTTTAATTTAGAAAGAATATCAAAGCTTCTACCTGGCTATAGACATTGTTACCAACAAGCCTTTCAGGAGGGTATAGGAAAGGCTGAAGAATTAACACTTAACAGCAGTGGATGCTCACTGATAAAAGATACAGAATGAAGTATTCAAGGCCAGGTTGGACAGAGCCTTGGGTGACAGGTTCTAGTGTGAAGTGTCCCTGTTCATGGCAGGGGGG
>JAVHNC010128949.1:0-10827 GCA_034782935.1 Micropsitta keiensis | reverse complement strand
AAATATTAAAATATATGTGAAATATACGACCTGTACTTTTCAATGCTGATAATCTTAATCCTTGAAATGTTGATGGAAAAGTTTTGAATCTGAAAAGAAGACAAACATGTGCTAAAATACAGTGAAGGTAAATACATTTTTAAAACAACATGTCTTTGTTTTTATTCACCTCAGAATGTAATAACACGGTACAACAGAGTTGTTTGACATATTTATGTCTATCGTATTACATTCATCATTGGGAATATGGAGGTGAAAAAAAAAGATATTCTAAAAAAAAAACACCTCCAAACTCTATGTCATTAAAAAAATGTACAATAGAGTAAATATTTCATTATATAGAGATGTACGCCTTCTACCTTTGACAAGTATATTTATAATAAACTACAACAATCAGAAGAAACTTTATGCCAGAGATTGTTGATTCAGGAAATGTACAGGTAAGAAGAACATGCAAAGATTTTAGATGATTGTATCTGATAATTCTCAAATGCAGTTGTAAACATTACCATCATTAGTAAACGTTAGGAAAAATTGATAAAGAGATTAAGATATGTATGTGTGCATTACTACCCACATCATACAGTTATTTCAAGCATGACTTTGATAAAATGTAACCACAGTTTATAATGTAAATATGGTATCAAATTTTGTCCAAACCTAAATATGATTTAGTTTTATGTATGTGTCCATTTTTAGTAACATCATACATAAATTAACTAAATAACATTATTTATTTGTTTTCAATTTGAAACAATTGTCTAAACTGATTTTGGTTGAAGATAATAATAAAATTGTGAAAAAAGTTGTAAACAAGTATGTGTTCATATATAACAACATCATACTTGAAAGAAAATAAGGTGATGATCAAATATATAATAGTATTATTGCCAATATTATATATTTTTTTTAAATGTTTAACAAAGGAAAGTATATGAGTTCATTAATAACAACTTCATATACATGAGAAAATATTTTTCAAGACTAAAGAAGATGTTTTAGCTGCAGAATAGAAATATACGTAATGTACAGAGAAATATTTTTATTGTCTCAATTTCAAAAGCAAAATATATGCATTTTGCAACTGATGGGGCAAACGAATACGTTCAGTCAAAGTCGAGTCATTACATTCGACCCAAACTTGATGTCGTCTCACCCACGCAATGTAATGACCACCAGTGGTCATATTGCCTTCGTGGAAAATGATGGCGGTTGTTGTATACGTACGGCGACCAAGGGAAAGTTGTTGATATTTAAAATTGCTCAGTTTGGTATGCAATTTAACACCATTGGCTCGGTATCGAGTCAAAACTAACAAGACATATTTACGGCAAGTTAACGAAGTTAGTTGCGAGGTCATGTGTCCTCCACAACGTGCGCACTGATTTTCTTGTTCAGCTGCAACAAATAAATTGGGAAATGATATGACGGGCTGATCTGGAATAGGAACAAAAAGAAATCGTTCCTGTACAAAAGTTTCAATACGACTGTGATGACACTGGACACATTCGTGGGTCCAATCATAATTGATGGACACAAAGTTGTCAATAACAACCTGTTCAAGGTGTAAAGAAGTAAATGTAGCCAAGAGAAATTCTTGACAATCTTGCTGTTCAAGAAGAAGAAAATGGAGTTGCCGAGAAACGCTAGCTACATTGGTTCTTACAATAGCGCCTTGAATTACAGGAGGATCTCTCGTCTGGTGTTTTTGGTAAACACTTCTTAGTGTATCAGACAACATACCAACACCAGAGGTGGTAATATGTGCCATGAGATCTTCCATTTGGAAAAGCAACTGTAATGAAGAATTGCAGTAACATTCTACAGCAGAAACATTACTGAATCCAGAAATATCAGTTGCTATGGAGATGTGTTTTTGAGTAGACTCATCAGCGAAACGAACACGCTTAACTTCTCTGGTGGGCTTTGTAGGCACTTCTTTTGTCAAAGTCGGTTTGACAGTCTTGACAAATGGACGTTTCTTGGCCTTGGGGAGAGTGATAGTGTACACTGGCAAATGAGGCATGTAAATGGAACGCAGGCGATTATATTCCATGACACAAGATGAATCAGCTGCAATGCTGGAGTCTGCCCAATTGAGAATGTACAATCCAGACAAACGTTTAATCCGAGACAATGCAACATAGGCCATGGCTTCTTTGAAGATTTTGATTCCAATGTCAATCAAAGCCGCCTCTAGACTTAATCCTTGCGACTTATGAATAGTAATAGCATATGCAGCACACAAAGGAAACTGAATACGCTTGACGAAAACATTCTTGAAAAGTTTGAATTGAGCATGAACTCGACCAATTAAAGCCGGTTCTTCTGAATGATCAAACTTGACTAGAATATTTGAGACAGATCCAGTCTTTTCATCTGAAATGAATGCAAGAACTCGTCCCATTGCACCATTGACTAGACCGCGATCGACATCAAGATTACGTTTGAGCATAACCCGACAGTTTTTGCACAAAGTCAAAGTCCTGTCCAGTCCAGCAGTATAGGAAACTGATGTTTCCAAATCTTTGAGTCGGTCGGAAACTTTTTTGTTCAATGGCAAAGGTACCATATCACCGACAACGGAATCAAAACTTGTTAATGGGACAATCACTTGGTCTTCAGTTTTGATCATGATCTGATTGAAGTGATCACAATCTGCAATTGTAGGCAAGAGAGCCACACAAGGGACATTTGCTTCTTTGAGTTTCAACATCAGTTGAGGACCAGTACAACCTGATGGAAACAAAGATGACAACAGTCGAGACTGAAGTGTCGTCTTCACTTCAGGAGTCAGTTGACCAATTCGTATGCTTTGTAGCATGGTCCCATATGCCAAATCTTCAGCTTGGCGCATGTTTTCTGTAAGTTCGTGATAGGTGAAATTGTGCCACAGATTGATACAGCCAATACTGCCAATGCCTTTGACTGCATCCTTAGCAGATAACATGCGAAAAACTGGCTGGCCTTTGACAGGAGTGAGTTGAAGTAGATCTCCAAAAACCACCAAATGTTTTCCACCAAAAAGTAGATTAGATGGTGTTCTCAGAATCTCCTGAAGACGCAAATGAACATAAGCCAACATAAGATTGGAAACCATGCTGACTTCATCAATGATAATTAATTGCACTTTGCGTAAAACGCGAGCAATTTCTTGTGCACCTTCAGGAGACAGTTTACTGTACTCCATTCTGTTGTCATGTTCAACAGGTAACATCAGTAACCTGTGCAAAGTGACACCACCAACATTGAAAGCTGCTAAACCAGTAGGTGCAGCAACAACGCAAGATGCAGGGGAACCAGTAGTAAGCAACAAATAATGTTGCAATGCCCGAATGAGAAAACTTTTGCCAGTACCAGCTTCTCCACTAACAAAGCGAAGAAGTTGATGAGTGCTATCACAAGTACACTTTCCCTGATTATGTAAAGTGGTCAAATTGATCTCCTTTACCAGCTGGTCATAAATATCTTTTTGACCTGGATTGAGGGCTGTTTCAGTTTCTTGGAGATTGACATTCTTTGCAGCTGCTTGCTGCATAGCTCCCTCTACTTCTCCCATAGCGAAATGAGCTTCAGTAAGCAAATGTGGAGATCCCAACGGATGCTGATACTGTGAAGCTGGTGTTTGCTGACTTTCAGGAGTCTCTTTCTCCAATTCAGCATCGAGTCTTTCTTTATCTTGAGCTTCTTTCTCAAGCTGTTTTAAAAAGGGCTCCATTGAAGGACAATCAATGTCTTGTTTGACAGTAAAGAAAGCTTGCTCATAGGACGACTGTCCACAAAGAAGTTCACTTTCATCTCTCCAAGGTTTGAATAATTGTAAAATGCAGAAATAAAAGATTTCTCGCAATTCTTCAGTTTCAGTTGAAAGAATCATATGATTGATGAGGGAAGGTTTCTTGAGTTTAACAAGGCACCCAGTTCCCTCAATCAATGGATATCGGCCCTTGCTCTCATCAGGTGCAACATTTCGGAATTTATAATTAGCAGCAATATGATGAAGTGACACTTTTTCCAAAGCCAGACTTCTGTTTGGATAGTAGGTATCCAACAAATTGTCTTTTAAAATATCAGTACTGTTGGGCATTATTTCTGCTAATTGCTCAATTTGAGCAAAAGCTTTAAGAACTCTCTTGCGAGAATGAGCAGGACCAATGGACAGATATATCACATTGATACTTCGTCCATACAAACGAGCACCAGTACTCAAATCAATACATTCGTATGTTCCACACTCCCTCATGTGTAGCATGTAAGCGCCATAACATATTAGACGTTGTGTCATAGTTTTGTCAGCTGCAATATCTGTCCAGATATCTTGCGCTTGACTTTTTTCGGGTTTTGTGACATAGCCACAAACATAACGAGAAACGGCTTTAGCATTGTCAGCAATATACTGAAGATCAGTATTAGCTTTCCATTTGAGAGAAATTGGAGGGTTGTACTCAACAATATCTTGACAATCAACGGTTCTTTTGACGAAATATGTATTTTTTGGAGACTTTCTTTTAACTGCATGTCTAACTGAAGACATGAAGCTGTTGACTTTGCCAGTTGCAGACACAGGACGTGGGAAACCAAACCGACATTTGGTATAGTGTTTCCCTTTATGAACATATCGCCGACGACAGTAGGAAACACAACGATGTCTCTGAAACGTATTAACAATTTGATGTAATTCAGGATTACTTTCCTGAGAGGGTACTTGCGAGGTGACATATGTTTGGATGAAGTCAAGAACCTTTTGATCATCATCTTCTCCAAACACGGGTGCATCTTTAATCCATAGCAGCATATGAATATGCGGGGCACCCCTGGCCTGATATTCTTTACGGAAGAAATAATGTTCCACAAGACCAAGTGGACCATTTGTTTTGTCACAAAGAAAATGTAACATTGCTTTAAAGCGTTGATCAAAAAATCGACAAACTAGTACTGGATCAAGACCACACAATTGAGCTGCAGACATGTTTTCAATACCTGTAACATCTTTGTGAGTCTGACGAATGAAAGATATAAGTTCGTCCCATCCATATTCAGCACAACTCAGTGTAAGAAACCAAGTTGGAGCTCCAAGATTTCGAAGCATACAACATAATTCTGAATATCGTCGGGACCAATATTGTTGTGTGGCACGGATGGTACCAAAGATACTGGTAATGCTACTTTCAAGTACTTCAGTATGCTCATGAACATTTTGCACAAGATCTTGAGCAGTAACATTAAAGAAGCGAGTGCCAGTTTTGAGTGTGTGATGAACTGCTTGGCAGACAGCACTGAATTCACTTTCAAAGAATAAGTGAAAAATATATTCGTCATTAATTGCAAATCTGCGATCCTCACAATAGAGTCTTGATGTACGATATTCAGCTGCAGAAATTCTCAACTTTCTGTCATCCAATCGACCTCCTTTCCCAGTGGGGAATAGATTAGGAAAGCAACGTGCCTCCACGCTTTTTTCATAAAGACTTACAGGAGCAGCTTTTGCTTTATGCATTTGGAACAATTGCAAACTGTCCCCCATTTGTTCTTGAGGGTTGATGGAGTAAACAGTAAAATGTGTGTATATGTCCTCACGTTGTGTATTTGTGAGAAGCTGAAATTGTCCAGGAGTTTCAGTGTCAAGGCCAGGGATAGTATTTTGTTGCAACAAATTGTCAATATTAACATCATTGTAAAACACATTGTTATCTTTCAAATATTTCAAGGCAATACGCAATTTTCCAGTGTCCACAAGCTGTTGCCAAATTTTTTTGTCTCTGGTTGCAACACCATTGACAAGAACAAGTAAAGACTCCAGAGGTTGTCCTTCTAAGCCTAACGAATCAATATTTTTCTGCAAATTTAAGGGCAAATAAATGACTTTGCCCTTAAGACCTTTAACAAGCTCTTTGGCATAAAATTTTCCAGACTTTGTTGCTAATCGGACTACGACTTGGAAGGAATGTAAAGTCTGTATAGCAGTGAGCTCAAATACATTTAAATTTTGTAGAGAGGGAGGTACGGGAACCACATCCATATTGTTCAGGATGCTACGTGCAGGCATAGAGTTTTTGTTAAGAAAATTAAGACAATATGTACAAACAGTAAGTAACTGTTCAACATTGAATTTGGCTTCGACAATTAAATATAAAGCAAGCTGAGTCCAAATAGAATCAGCACCACTGCCAACTTTTTCTTGTATATCTATTTGTTTGACGTTGACTTTATAACACATACGTCGACAATCAACACATATGTTATTTGGAAGCTGTGTCGCTTCATCATCAAAGGCTGCCATTTGTGGACCAAATGTAGTGAGAAGATAATGTTCTGAAAGAACATTGGTATCCAAGCCTTCACCCACAGTAGGAAGTATGGCTTCACTTTCTGTAGGGAAATGAATATCGCGAATTTTGTCAAGTAAAGTTTCAAGAGAAGAAGGTGTTCCTGAAACTAAACAATGATTCAATTCTTGAAGAAGACGTATGGGATTTCTTGCTTTGTAAAGATAACTGACAACAGTTCGTAAAACTGTGTGATGTGAAGCAAGCATACGTATGTGATGGAGAATGCTAGGACAAACTCCATCTCGAAGACAAGCTAGGGAATGTCCCATTTTTCCTGTAAAAGAACGAATAGGACACAGATCCATTTCATGAATAATTTTGATTTTAGATTTAATTGTTTTCTTTTTAGAATAGGAAATGAGAAAATGTCGTAAAGTTCTGCATGAAATGTTACGGATATGACATTTTTTGGAACATTTCCAGGTAAATTTAAATTTGGGGGTAGACGGAACATGTGATTGGTTTCCATTGTCATCACAAACAACTTCAACTTTTTCCTCTTCATCAATAAGTTCACCCTGAACGTATTGAAAGCATCTGCCTGTGTCATCCACAGCTAAAGGAATGGCAGCAGCTGGATGGTACATTTCATCATGAAAGTACCGTTCAGTGAAAGACGTATGTTTCCACTCACCACCTATAATACTTATGAAATTTGTGGGAGTAAGTGTCCTTTGTAGCTGACAATTAGCAGCTAAAGGAATAATTGTATTACTTAGAGGGCGAAGTTCACGGACAACTTTGCCAAATATTTTATTCTTTATACGTAAAGCTTCACGAACCAGAGTCTGAACATTTAATTTGTGTAAATATCGACGATATTTACCCTTGATTTCTTTTTGTGTTCGCAGGAGATTGCTAACTACTCTTTGCTCAAAAGACTTGCGTTTCAACTCTCTCATGCGAACATATGAGTGGAGCCGTGCACGTGAAACACTCTCAGTAGTCACAAGATGCTGCTGAGGTGAAGTTCTAGAGGGCAATAAAGTTTTCTGAGTCCGCTTTCTTGTAGTAACAACAGAAGGCAGAGTTGTAGTTTGTAAAATGTCTTTTGGTGGAATAACTGATATGACCTCAGTTGATTGTGCTAAAAGCCTAGCCTGAGCTCTTGTAATAGGGCCTGGCCTAGCTGTTGTCAAAGGTAGGGCAGGTGTGATACATCTACAGACATCAGTGGCAACTGAAGTAGTAGTATCTGAAATAAGTGGAACAACATCAGGATGAATAGCAGGAGGATCAATCTCACTTGCCTGATGACGTCGCTGATGGTCCACTTGACGTTTTTTTTGACGTCTGGAAGGCATTTCTGCAAGGAAACAAATATATATGAATATAATAATAAAATACTTTATAAAATATTGAAATGAAACAATTTTTTTTCCTAAAGTTACATAACATCAATGTGATTTAGAACATTTGAGCAATGTATTAAAAATGTAAAAAATGAAAATAAAAAAAAATTCGAATAAAATACATACCAAAATATATGTGATAGAAAAAAGAATAAATGTGAATATTTTTGTATATTATAGAAGAGTCATTGTCCATAGTCAGCTTATTGTGTTCTTTAAATGAGTGCAAAATGTCTTACAAATTCTAGTAACAAATGTAATAGTGAAATGGACAATTTTTGGTCTGCAATCAGTATACTTTGATAATAAATTACTCATAAGCAAGTTATGAGTACAGATATCAATAAGTACTCACAAATCACAAGACATTATTGAAACTATAATTTGCATTGCATGGTGTGTTATATAAGTACATGGTAGGTAGTAATCCTGCAGAAAAATGTGAACATCCTGAATGCTGAATGTTAATCCTTCTCATTATTTGCATGAAATATATATAGACACAAGAAGGAGCAAATAGTGTAGCACGGAGAGCATGGAATGGTGTAAAGTTATAAATAAGTCCATGATTCAACCTATGAATCACCCTGATCACATAGGAGCAATACAACAAACAATAAGTTATAATTGTCCTGAGGTGGGCTGGACAGGAATATACAAAGGGCTAGATGACGGCCACAGGCCATAGTTTGCCGAAGTTAGCTTTATACCCTATGGACAGAAGTAGGCTATAGCAAAAATACAGATAATGAGCAATGAGAGACTGAATCCAGATTTGGATGAACATGAATATAAATGCAAAAGTATAACTAAGTAGTGCTTCTGCATTGCTAACATTGCCTTGTTGCAGGTAAGTATCTGAAAATGTATAATGACACATTTAAAAGTAGATGATGACAGATGGTAAGATGCAATTAGTATCAAGCAAACTGTATTCCTAATCATTAAACAATCCAAAGAAAGCTGCTGGTTGTATATGGCGACTGCTGAACCATGCTACAAAGGTAGGCTTAGATTTATAGTTATGTAAATGCGTAGCCACTGAATGAGTAGAGAACATGTACATAAAGCATGTAATACAAGTCAGAATAGAGCACAGCAAAAAAATGTGCTACAAAGAAGAATGTGAAATAATTACTGACTGAGCATATACAACTGCAATATAGTCATGGCAAACCAAGTAAGCAACCATGGCATAAAGGTATGTATTTGGGTTATATCATGTGATAGCATGAGTAAAACACAATAATACAAAAAGCACGAATAGATAGAAATATTTGATGCAGCACAGCACACACATTTCTGAGCGCATCAGTGCAGTTGAACAGTAAATGTTACATTTTAATATGTTAAAAATGGTGACCTACACTTTGAAGGAGAAACCAAATATGTAGGGGTTTTTATAAAGTGCCACAAGCCACAGATGTCAGAGCACAAAAGGGATAAATGCTACAATATTAGTAATGGGAGAAATCAGAGTGAACACAATGTACCAATGAGATATTAAAATGTAAAGTGTTTAAAAACAGGGCCCAAAAACAAATCTGCTGACAGTAATGGCAAACACACATGATTTGAAATGCAAACAGCTCAAAATCAGAAAGTAGTAATGGAAAAAAGAAATGAAATATTAAAATGATTTTTTAATAATAAGAAATGAATAATAGTGTCAAAAGAATTGCAAGTAGTGGTGTTAAATATGAGTATCTATGTAATATAGAGTATATTATGATAGACAGAGAATGACCAACACATTTTGTTCCAGAGAGCAGAGATTTTTCATAGGTATTTTGCAGAAAGCAGAAGACTCACAATCATTTCTTCTAACAAAGTGAACCCAATAATGTTCAAAAATGATATAATCAAAAATAGGCTATAATAATTAATACATTTAAAATAATATAAGAACAGTATACCAGTTTTTGTAGTCTTTCAGCAATGTAAGGAAGTCTCTCTGAATAGAACCTCAGCAAATGTTTTGCAGCAGCCCACAGCCAACTCTGCAAAAGAGCTGAAGTGAAATGGTGGGCAAAGTAAAGCAACACACATCTTGTAAACACACTGTGAAATCAGTTGAACTTAGATTGAACTCAATGAAAAGAAAGAAAAGACTTGATAAGGTACCAATGCAGCAGTATATAGAATAGTATGTAGGGGAGCACAGTAGCATTCTAGTGTTTCTTAAATGTAAAAAAAACATGAGGCTGATGCAATGTAATACCAATTAGAAAGAATGATAGAAAGTATATTGAAGGTAATATAAATCTGATTGGTTAGCAGTAATTCCCTCCAATATAAAAAAGAAGAAGTATTATGATTGGTTGTACTTGAATCATGAAACATAAATAAGCCAATGAGATGAGAGTGTAATGAAAAAAGTAAGAAAAGAGGCATTTTAGAAGGAGGGAGGGAAGCAAATCACCATTTTGTGTGCAAAGTACATCGAAAATGGCATCCAGTCGATCTGTGTGGGTGGTAGGAGATTCCTGGATGCATTGGTTAAAGAAATTCAGCCTACATCTGTATAACACTCCAGATCTGGGAGTTCCCAACCTGAAGGTGAAATGGCTAGCAGAAAGGGGAATGAAATGGGATGGAGTTATGAAGAAGCTGCAAGCTGAAAAAGCCAGCAAACATCCAGATATCATACTGGTGCACAGTGGAGGTAATGATCTTGGTTCACAAAGAGGAGTGGCAATCATTACAGCAATGAAGAATGATTTCCAGGAGCTCATGAAGCTATATCCAAACAGCAAAATAGTTTTTTCTCATATCTGTCAACGGCAAGTATGGAAATTTGGACAAATCAAGGGCTCCAAATTGGAGAAGCAACGGCGTCTCATAAACAAGGTGGTTTCTGCATATCTGCGTGATCAAGGGATGCATAACATTCCACATCCCAACATTGTGTTTGACAACCAGATGTTATTTAGAGCAGATGGAGTCCATTTGACCAACGAAGGAAATGAACTATTGCTCTCCAATGTTCGTGCTTACCTGACAGATTAAAAGGAGTTTGAAAGAGTAAACATCTTCAGAATGCTTAAATAAAGGTTGGAAAAAAGAAATAACTGGAAAAAAAAAATATTTTTTTTTATGCTAATTGCGTCCGCGGACGCAATTAATGCGTCCGCGGACAAAACGTG
>JAVHNC010128085.1:0-11222 GCA_034782935.1 Micropsitta keiensis | reverse complement strand
TTTACATTGCATATGACTTTATTTCAAACCTATATATGTTAAAAATTTAGGGGTTTCATAAATGAAATATTGACCCCAATTTCGCTCTATATGGGAAATTATTCAGCCCCTCGGGAGGAAAATCTTCCCTCAAACAACAATATAGCCCTCGGCCTGCGGCCTCGGGCGATATAGTTGTTTTCGGGAAGATTTTCCTCCCTCGGGGCAATAATTTCCCATATAGACCTCAATGGTAGTCAATATTTCCCATATATATTATACAGGCGCGGTCGCGCCTGTATAGATAATGTGAGTTTGTCACCCATGTTAAATCCCAAATTTCACATTTTCACAACTTTTGAACCGTTCATCGTTTTTTCGCGAAATTTTCCAAAAAAACTCATACGCCATATTTCTGGCATTTTGCAAAATTTCGCAAAAAAAGGACGTACGGTTAAAAAGTTATTCAACTTGAAAAAATCGGGCTGTTTTGAACTTTTAACATTGGAAGTCCCATAGGGAATATTCCTAAAAATCGCTCATCGCTGCAGACCTGAATTCTGCACGGATTTTCCTCATTTTTTCAATGTGGAAAAGCCCCAAATGCAGAATAGTGCCTTTTATAGATAATTAATTTTTCTGTGCACTGTGCACAGAGAAATTAATGTTTTAAAAGTTGACAAAATTTGATAAAGTAGCGAATCGACTTTCAACATCAAAATTGAAAAAATTATTTGTCCCACAATTCACTCTGTTTTCGGTGCATCTCCTCTTCGATTCCCCTATGAGAAAGTGAATATTTTTCGATGTCGGTTTCCTTAAATTGAAGTAAAAGCTTGGATCAGGTCGCACTTAGTATATCAGTACATCCCTGTGCTCATTCTAAATTAAAAGTACTTAAAAAGCAAGTAAATTATATTTACGTTTTTCTCCGAAACCTTCGCAGAGTTCCACTTTTTTTCAACGATTTTATTATTCATTGTGCTTTGACAGTCCTATTGACTTCAATGGGATGGATAGAGTGGGTTGAGAGAAAGAGATGTAGTTGGTACGTTTTATGATAGTGTGACGAGTGTCCTGGCTGATAGCTCAACTCGTTGGGCAGTCAGTTTCAGTATTGAGGTTGTAGGTTCAAGTCCCACAAAGTATGTTTACTGCTGTAATATTTTTCCTATGTCGTGAAAGAAAGAAATTATATTTTATAAGTAAGTCAAATTTATTTTGTTGTTCCATTGTATAATGTAGTTGGTGGTAAAACAACAAACTAAAATAATAACAAAAAATAAAAAATTAAAATAAAAATATAGATACTGAAACCTCACGTTTGTTAGTAGGTAAGATATGCTTGTAAGTTTCGTAGAAAAATGGCATTGCCTGTGGTAGATAGATGAACTCCGTCTTTATAAAATAGGAGAACATTGTCATGATTGATATTTGGATGCGGGATGGAATGCATATTATGATCTTTTAGGAATGCAGAAATCACTTTATTTATACGTTTTCTTGATTTTTCGAGAATAGAGCCTCTAATTCTGCCAAATTTCCATATTTGTCTTTGAGTAATATGCGAAAACACTATTCGAGTGTGTGGTAGCATGTGCATGATCAGTAATAAATCCGATTTCATCTTTGTTATGAGGGTGATGGATCGCGTTTCTCCCAGGTCATTCCCGCCACAGTGTATTATTATGATGTCCGGTTTTTCCAAATTAATACGGTTTCGTATTTGGATATATACCTCTTCCCATCGCATTCCTCGTTTAGAATACCAGGTCGCTTGAATATTTGCACAGTTTAAATTTTCGGATATATTTCTTTTCTTTGTATATTTTTGTAGCCAATGCAGCCAGGAATCGCCCACTAACCAGGTTTTACACGCAGTAGTCATTGTTGCGAAGATATCTACAAAATGGTGGCTGCAATTTCATTCCTACCTACTTAGTTACATAGAATACAATGATAACCAATCTAAGTCAAGGAAAGAAACGTGTATACTTTGTAAAATATAATTTTATTGGATGTTACGTTCTATTGCAAAAGTAACCAATCGGATGGATTTGAACAGTTTGTTGTGGGTGAAGAGAAATGCAACATTATGTAAGACGTAACATTATTGGTCGGAGTTGCGGATAAGTGCACATTGATTGGCTTATTGAAACACGGTAGAGTACTGGGAGAATAGTCACATAGAGTTTGTTTCTTTTTACATGGCGTTTTATTCATAGTCTTTTTCCAGTTGTCATTAGTTCGCGCATGTGTAGATGAAAACCAGGAAGTGTAGGACGGAAGTAATTTTCAGTCGCAGATTGATGACGTAAATCCGTTCAGGAAGTCGAAATCGAAAGTTCTCCAATTTCGAAAACGCACATTTCCACTCAAGTTTGCCATTGCGGACGGTTGCAACGTATATACGTTTCCGAAGATTGATTGTTGGTACTCATACATTGTTCAAGTAAGAAATATCATATTCTTATGTACACATTAATCACTTGCCGTCATTTCGACGTTTTCAATTTCCATGTGTCCGTTTTGCCCATGCTGCTTCTTGTTCATTTATCGTTCAACTTTTGTTCGTATCTGCAACGTGAGACAAAATATAGCATTACTTATAGTTCTTTAATGTATTATAAATGTCATCTTTATCGGCAATTCAATTATGTCACGATTGGAGTACAGTCCGTGCGCTGTACTGTTATATTGTTTTTACATTTCCAATCGAACATAGATTGATACGTAGATACGGGCAGTATTTCAGTTTTACATTTTAGTATGGTAGAATAATCAAATAATAATGTACGTACCGGTTTTACGTTTAGGTAACTTGAGGTTAGTTTAAATTTCCAAGGGAAAGCTGCAAATGGTCTCCGTTGAAGATATTGTTTACTTTTAATATGGTGTTCCACTCGAAACCATTTATTTGCCGTTTGGCGACTCGTGCAGTCCAATCGATGTTGATATATGTGAAATTTATACGTATCTTGAAGTATAGCATCCATATGTTGGGTCCGAATCCATTCCATATGAGAAACAGAATTGCCGAGGTCGTGTTTGCAACACCTCCATTAAACCAACGTGCATTAAATTCAAGTTTATAATAGGCCATATTTGTTTGTAGTTTGAAGGATTAGCTTTGGCCGTGTTCTGTATTCAGAGGCGTCAATGAAGGTTCTGTATTGAATATGGCGATGTCGAAGAAAGCTTACATGAAAATGTTGCAAATGTAGGAATGTGAAGGCTACATCTCGTTTGTCCATTGTCTGCTCGTCGGCACATTTTTAGATACAAATGTATCAGGCGAGCACATTTTCAATGTAATATTCCTAGTCCTATTTTTTTTAAACTACTGCCTCAGTGTTTGTAATATTCCTATTGCATAGATAGGTTGTAATTATTCTTTTCAACTTTGTTGCTGTTTGTTTCTTAACATAATCTATTAATATAATGCTGTTTAAATTAATTCTTACATTAAATATATTTGGGATAATTAATATTCATTTATTTTTCTCATTTTTAAGGGATGCCCACAAAGAGTAGATTGAAGAAGAAAAAACGAAAAATACGCTATCTACAAGAAAGATCAGTAACTCCTATTTTAAATGATAACAATGTTTCTGTGCCTTCCACATCTGTTTTACCGTTGTCTATGCCTGTGCAAAGTAAAATGTTAACATCACATAGTGTGTTTACAAACAAAAAAAAAGCAAAATGTTCAAAAGTTTTACCACAGAAAGCAAAAATTACACGTATAGCTAAATCAAATGTTATTGCAAAGACTACTGGTATGACTTTAAGGTCTTCAAAGCAAGTACCTAGAAAAGCCATTTCTGTGCAATCTCGCA
Source organism: Micropsitta keiensis (assembly GCA_034782935.1). Lineage (NCBI taxonomy): Eukaryota > Metazoa > Chordata > Aves > Psittaciformes > Psittacidae > Micropsitta > Micropsitta keiensis. The sequence goes on along the minus strand of JAVHNC010128085.1, from coordinate 7,404 downwards.
AAATAACAGTATCTAAGGAGATAACACGTTCTTCTTTACATTCAAATATCAGAATGCGAGAAATCAAACGCAAAATGTTTGAAACTCGTATTATTCAAAATCTTATGCAAAATGTAAAAAAAATCAGAGGACGCTATTTGCAATTTCTTCATAAAATACAAACACAGTCCTTGGTTCATGAAGCCATGCACATTAAAAATAAACTGTTTGGAAAAGTTGTTTCCAAATTAAAGCCACTTGATCAAATGATCAAAGGTTTAGCAGCCAATTGTTATGTTAAGAAAACTTTAACACCAGCAAATTTTTGCACTATCATTGGTGGTAAATGGCAGCATACATCTGTCACTGAACGCTATTTTCATGATGAAATGTATCATCCAGCATCAGCAATTCCATTAGCTGTTGATGAAAGTGGCCGATGTTTCCAATATTCAGAAGGTGTTCTCATTGATCAGGAAGAAATGCAAGTCTATGAAAGTTCTTCAAGTACAGACTCTGAAATCAAAGAGAAAATTAGAAAAGTCAAATATACCTGGCTTTGTACTGACAAATGTAATATCAGACAAGAATCTTGTAAGATATTACGGTCATTCATCATGTCTTATATGAAGAAAAAAAGCTACACCACCAAAATTAGAGTTTTGGAAGAGATGGATAAATGTCCTATCCGGACATTTACAGGAATTTTTGGACACTCCTTGGCATGTCTTGAGCGTGGAGTATGCCCTAGTGTATTACATCATATACGCATGATTGCTTCCCATCATACAAGCATACGTAATTTTGTGACAATAATTTATAGGGCCCGAAATCCTATCCATCTTTTGCAAGAGTTAAATAAATGCTTGGTTTCTGGCACAGCAGATTCTTTACGAGCATTGCTTCATCGAATTCGAGAAGTGCATTTTAATACAGAACAAGAAGTGGCAATTCCAACTGTTGGTGAAGGGCTTGAATGTAATGTTTTATCAGAGCATTATCTCCTCACTACTTTTGGACCTCAAATGGCAAAATTTGATGCTGAATCCACTTTATTGCCAAATGAGGTATGTGTGGACTGTAAACGTATGTGTTACAAAACACAAGTCAAATATGTGGATGTGCTGGAAAAAATGGATCAACCTCTACATGTTTTGAGTCAACTTGCTTTGTACCTCATTATTGAGGATGTACATAATGTCCACGAGTTGGTTACCATTTGTACATACTGCTTAAGAATACTCAAGATGAATAAAATCCCAGCACGTAGTGTTTTGAATGCCATGGACTTGGATTGCATTCCAGAGTCCTTGCAAACACTAAATCAATTTGAAATCATTGCTATACAGACATTGCACGCATTTCAAGTGATTGTAAGATTACAAACCAAATCTGGACGATTTGCTGCTAAAGAGTTGTCTAAGGGTATGAAAGGTAAAGTTATTTATCTACCTTTAGATTTGAAGAAAAATATTTTGACTTTAGGGATTGAAGAACAACCAATAGAACCTGTTTTCATACTTGTTAATGGTATCCCCACTAAAGATCAAAAAATTTGGCAGCAAATTATGGATGTAGGAAAACTGCGTACTGCTCTTTTATATTTAAAAGAGAATAATGTACATTATTCTGATGTAGACATTGAGTCTTTTATACAGCAGAATACCATTCCTGGAATTAACACACAAGCGCGTGGTCAATTTACACCAGTTCATGAGCATGCACGAGAGCAACTTTTTGAAAACTTCACTGTCTATCGTATTAATCCACAAGAAGAGCCAGGTGATACTTTAGATTTGTTTCAAATGAAAAAAACCACATCTGCTCCAATCAGTTTATATGAAAAAACTGTAGAGGCACGTTGTTTTCCCAATCTCTTGCCTACTGGAAAAGGTGGTCGGTTAGATGATCGTGACATTAGAATATCAGCATCAGAGTACCGTACATCAAGAATGTATTGTGTGGATCGTAGATTTGCCACAAGTCCGGAATATATTTTCCATTTATTTTTTGAAAGTGAGTTCAGCGCTGTTTGTCAAGCGGTGAAACATACTTTTAAAACAGGTGTACGGTTTGCCAATGTCACTGCTGAGCATTTCATTCAAAATGTTCAAGAGCATACTGAAATATTGGAAAACAGTATTACAAACATATTTGGAACTCTACGTGCATCCAAACAGTACTGGTCACGTCGGTATTCAGAAGTTTGTTGTATGCTTCGACATCTTGGACCTCCAACTTGGTTTGTAACCCTAAGTTGTGCAGAGTTTGGTTGGCAAGATCTTTTGACTTTTATACGTGATACTCATAAGGCAATTCCTGGTATTCAAAACATGTCTGCTGCACAATTGTGTGCTTTTGAACCAGTGTTGGTCAATCGATTTTTTGACCAACGATTTAGAGCAATGTTCCATTTTATTTGCAATAAAAAAGCACCTCCACTAGGTGAAGTTGAACATTACTTTTACAGGAAGGAATTTCAGGCCAGAGGAGCACCTCACATACATTTAATTTTATGGGTTAAAGATGCTCCTATTTTTGGACAAGACTCAGATGAGAAAGTCTTGAGTTTCATCCATGAACATGTCTCATGTGCAATTCCATCACAAGGTACAAATCCTTCTTTACATGAAAAGGTTGTGAGATTTCAAATCCATAATTGTGGTGCTTATTGTCGCCGCAAATTTTACAGTGGTGGAAAGTTTTACATCAAATGTAGATTTGCATTTCCACGGCCAATTTCACCAACTGGCAAAGTTAATAGTTTCATGTCTTCTGTAAGACATTCTGTTAGCAAAAAGTCACCCAAAAATACCTATCATTTAAAAAGAGGATTAGAATCACAATACATCAATGATTATAATCCTGCTATTTTGAATATGTGGAATGCAAACATGGATGTTCAATTTGTAGCTGATAATGCAACAGCTGTTGCGCGCTATGTTACTAGTTACATAACTAAACCAGAAAAGAGTCAAGCACAAGATATTTGGCAGGATATAGCTGCTGATAAAAGCATGCAGCAACGGTTAATGAGTTATGGTATCCAAATGCTTCAGAACAGAGAATGTGGCCTGCCGGAATGCATTGATCTCATTACTGGTTCACCTTTATATGGACGCAGTGTACAAGTGCTTTGGTTAAGTCTTGGTCCTGCTCATACCAGGAAAAGAGTTTTAAAAGATCTAGCTGAGATTGAATCCTTGGCTGAAAATTCCCCAAGCAGTACAGATATTCTGAAGAATAATATGTTGGATACATATTACCCAAAGAGAAGCATGACATTGGAAGAAAAATGTCTTTTTTATGTGGCTTCATATTTCTCTTTCAGAAATTTGACTCCAGATGAGAGTAAAGGACGATATGGTATGATTGAAGGTACTGGTTGTTTGGTTCGACATAAAAAACCTTCACTCATCAATCATATGAAACTTTCCACTGATACAGAAGTATTACGAGAAATGTATTTCTTTTGTATTCTTCAGTTGTTTTTACCATGGAGACATGAAAAAGATCTCCTTTGTGGACAACTAAAATATGAGGCAGCATTTTTATCTGTTCAAGAACAGATTCAATCTCCTGAACTGGAAAAATTCAGGAAAAGTCTACAAAAAGAAACGGAACAATCAAAGCAGATTGCTGAAGAGTTAGCACAAGTAACACCTGAAAACATGTTATCCAATTCCCAGGAGATATATGATCCTTTGGGTCGTCCTAGTATGCGAACCCAGGTTCATTTTGCTATGGGTGAAGTTGAAGGAGCTATGCATCAGGCTGCTGTTGCTATGCAAAATGTCAATGATTTGGCAAGCACCTTAAATTCAGGTCAAAAAGCTATATTTGATGAATTTGTACAGGAAATCAAGTTGCATACTGCACATAGATTAGGGCAACAATGTTGTTCCCAATCTCACCAACTTCTCCGTTTCATCAGTGGAGAGGCAGGCACAGGAAAAAGTTTCCTTATTCGTGCATTACAACAATATGTCATTCGTACAACAGGTTCTAATCTCAGTTGTGTTATTGCTGCTCCAACTGGAATAGCTGCTTTCAATGTCAATGGAGTCACTCTTCACAGATTACTATTGTTACCAGTTGAACATGATAATATCATGGACTTCAATAAATTGTCTTCTGAAGCTGCTCATGAAATAGCTAGAGTATTATCTCAGGTCCAATTGATTATTATAGATGAAGTCAGCATGGTTTCAAATCTCATGTTAGCACATATTCATCTTCGATTGCAGGAAGTTCTCAAAACACCATCTGATGTCCTTTTTGGAGGAAAGCATTTGGTTGTATTTGGAGATTTACTTCAACTTACTCCTGTCAAAGGTGATCCTGTTTATCAAATGTTGTCTTCACGGGATGCAGCTAAAGGCATTGGAAGTATTGGATTCGTTAACCTTTGGTTAGCTTTCCATTATCATGAATTGACGGAAAATATGCGTCAGGCAGAAGATTTGGAATATGCAAAAATATTGCAAGGAGTACGAGTTGGTGTTATTTCAAAGGAAGTTCTTGAAATACTTAAGACTCGTCTCTTATCCAATCTGTGTACAACAAAATGTACTGGTCCAGAGATGATGCAAAAATTGATTATGGCAAAAACTCCATGTGTAGCGCTAATGCCTACTATTGCAGATTGTGACCAATTCAATCAAACGATGCGAAATTCTGAACAACAACCTCTTGTCCATCTGAAAAGTATTGATTCTATAGTAGGTGAAAATTTACCTTTAGAATTTAATCAAAAAGTTGCTACTCGTTTACAGGAACTTGAAACATCTGTATCACATACAGCTGGATTAGAGAAAACATTGATTCTCTGCAAACAATGTAGAGTTATGCTGCGACGTAATATCATTGTTGAACAAGGACTTGTAAATGGTGCAATGGGAATTGTACTTGCATTTGTTTCAGATGAGAAGACAGGTTCTATTTCACATATTCTCATAAAGTTTGATCATTGTGATGAACCCACCCTAATTGGGCGTAGTTTTGCTCAATTCAAACTTTTTAAAAATATTTTCATCAAACGTTTACAGTTTCCTCTTTGTGCAGCCTATGCCATTACCATCCATAAATCTCAAGGATTAAGTTTAGATACAGCTTTAATTGATATTGGTAAGAAACTTTTCATTGATGCTATGGCATATGTCGCTTTGTCTAGAGTCAAACGTCTATCTGGTTTGTATATCATAGATTTAAATGAATCCAAAATTACTGCTGACCGAAATGCTGTTATTGAATACAATCGATTGCGTGCATTGTATGCTTCGTATTTGGGATTGTATTTGCTTCCTCCACAAAAATCTAAAAAAAGACAATGGAATCAAATTTCCATTGTTGGCTCCAAAACTTGTCAACCTGCAAAGAAACAAGCAAAAACAAAACATGTGCAGTTTGCAGATGTTTTACCAGCTGTATATTCTGATCAACAAATGCAAGTTTCAGGATTCAGCAATTTAACAGGTGTGGAATGTTATTGTAATTCTTCTTTACAATTACTGTTTGAAATTGGAGATATTATTCAAGATATTGTACAGTCTCCAACAGCACTATTGAGTGCAATAATTGGAGAATTGTTTCAGCAACGTCAACAAAGACAGCCAGCAGTTCTCGATGCTCATTTGGTCAGAGAGATTGTTGCTGACAAATCAAATTTGCTACATTTTCATCAGCAAGAACAACAGGATTGTCAAGAATTCATATTGACTCTTTTCAATGTTTTGAATAATGAAGGAATTCAAATTGACAATTCCATGCAAATTTCATATACATGGACTCATGTATGTTTGCAGTGTAAAGAAAGTCATGCAGAACATGTTCCTTCGGAACGTTTCCTTTTTTTGCCAATTCCAGATATTCCTATGGTTCAGTTTAAAAATTTGACTGTTAAAGCAAGTCATGACAATTTATGTTTACATTGTGGTAACACTATGCAGTCCACTCTGACCACTTTGTCGGTTAAGAAGTATGTTCTGCTTGTCCTGACACGATACAGAGCACATGGTGTTAAACTAAACACAAAAATTCAAGAATTTCGACATGGACAAGTATCTTTAGCCAAAAAGAATTTCAAAACATGTGCAATCATCTTCCACGAAGGTCAAACAACTGCCGGTGGACATTATACTGTGTGGTTAAGACGAAGTAGTAATTGGTTGATTTGTAATGATACCCAAATTACTACTTCGGTCAAATTACCACCTCAATTACACAATGGATACATTGTTTTAGTTGAGAAAACATAAACTGTGTTTTATGTTCTTAATACGGATATCAGTATCATTCATTGCTTAAACAGTCAAAATATCAATTGCAACAAACTACTTGTTTGTTCATGAGTATATGATGCTGCTAAAATACTGGGCTCATATATTTCCCAGTACATAGTATTGGGTCCTAGATATTTACCCAATTATATGTAATATAATTGAAGTATTTATCTATAAGTCAAAAAGTCTAATTATTTAATTGGACATTTCAATACTTCCAGTAATGTAATTTGATGATAACATTTTGTGTTACCAAATGTTTAGTATTGATGATTTTTGACTATGGAGTGTTTTTTTTGTCTTGTACATTTTTTTTACTCCATCATTTCTGATGATGAATTTAAATTTAAATACATTGTTATCAATGTAATTTAGCCATCACTTTTAGATGGTATCAGAAATTCTGAAGAAAAAAAAATGAAATATTTTTTTTTTTAGTTTATTGTATTTGCTGACAATATATTTTCTTTTTATTTTGTAGTATATGGAAGTGTACCAGTTTGTGAGTATGTAACTGTAATTATTAAGATATATATTTGTTTGTACTTTGTAATATATAGTAATTATGTATTTATTTTGTAATGTAAAATATATAACAAAAACGTATCTCATTTTATTTCTACTTTTATGCAAAATTGTTTGATTGACGTTTTTGTTTGCTGAATACATATATTATTAAATAATTTTATCTAAAATAATATTTGCTGTATTTGAGTAGTTCTTGGCAAAGATTATATTTTTGCAAAAGAACATCAAATTAAATATTGAATGTTATTTCATTGGTGTTAATTGGCACAAAGTATCTTTTAATTGTAATAAAATGCTTAGATAGTAAGATGTGAGATATCCTCACTACATTTGTTGAATAGTACATTTAATAAGTTTGTGGTAAGTTGAGGTGTTGTCAAGCAGCAGTTCACTGTTCAAACATTAATGTGATGACATTGGGGTGAGGTGCCGCGACGCGGCACCTCACCGAAAAAATTTTTGTATAATGAAAATGAGATAGTTAAACCTAGCTAATTCCCTATAGAAAAACCCTTCGGGTTTTAAAAGATCAGATAATGTGAGAAGGTGTTGGACGTTGATAATTAACGCAATTAAAACCAGGAAATTATCAGCTAATGTGTGCTGAGATTTAATT
>JAVHNC010125928.1:0-12732 GCA_034782935.1 Micropsitta keiensis | reverse complement strand
TAAGTGTATGAAAAGTTTCTTTATTGCATTTTAATTTAAGTAAAAAAACAAATATAACGTAATTTGCCGCAACAGAATCGACGTGTAATATATTAATTTTTCGTATTGTGTACTTTACGTCTTTTTGTTTTATATTTTCAACATATTTATATAAAATGTCAATATTGGACTCTACTACTTTTAACGACGACATAACCAACTGTATACAAAATTATATATTAAGAAAACGACTGAGGTTAGAAATAAACAGTACGTTAACCGATCAAGATAATGTAAAAAATATACTACACAAACAATCCACTTTAAATATAGTTGATAAATTACACAAAGATATAAAAAGAACTACGGTCTCTCTATACATTAGTTCCTTTATTACAACATCTGCGTATTTCACCGAAATGTATACGGATTCGATTATATTTTATATTAATAATTTAAACTGGCTTACACAACCAACGTCTACGGACAAATTTAAAATAACATTAAATAGCATATCTCAAGAACTAAAAACGTATAACTGCTTTCCACAATACCAACCGAGTTGTTGCCCGCTAGATTTTATTTTATATTTTGCAAACAATACGTCGCCTGAACTACGAACTAAATTATTAAAAAAGTTTCAGCAAAAAAAACATATACTACAATATTTTAATGATATAATTAAAACAGGACTAACAGATAACATATTTTTAGACAACATAATAACACCGTGTGGTGTTTTACACAAACCTGTTAACGCGGAAAGTGTTTTAAATAAAATACAGTGTAATATTGGTTACGTGAGTAACGGATTTGTCGTACCGAAGTGTATATTTATAGATTTTGATCAAGACGATAAATATTATGAAAAATCGTTTATATATATTGTTGTAGTATACGTATTATTACGCGGTAGTTTTGAATTTTATATTGTCAAGAATCACGACTGCGATTTAGCTCAAAAATTGCTGCCACTCTTCAATACAATAATTACAAACAATATAAGACAAAATAAACAATATGTAAAAACTATAGTTTATAATAAGATTGGTTATATCAAAACTAAATATTCCGTATATTGTGCAGATCAAGTTGAATATATAAAATTCCTCGATTTTTATAATATACTATTTCCACGCTGGGATTTATTAATTTAAAATTACAGCACGTAAATATGATTTACAATATATAATTGTTATTATTAATATTATAATCGTAACAATAATCGCCATACATTTCAAACACACGTTCGATAACAAGTTAGCGAAACATATGGTATATAACGTGTGTTTTTCATTATCGCCTGCGTCTTTATTACAACCATACAAGTCAACGATATATGATACAATAACATATAGTATCAAGCCGGTACAATATGTTACGGTAACAAAAACAAATATTGCGTTTTCGTGTAATGTAGTTGTAAAATATATCATATATATCAATAATATATAACTACAGAATAGTATAGTATATTCGATTATAATATGATACAGTAAAAACGGGTTTGAGATTATATATATTATATTATCTTTTTCGTAGGTAGCCAGTGAAACGTACTGTGAATAAAAGGTTTTAAACATTAAATTATCAAACACCGTGTAGTTCTTATTTAGGCGTTGTGCCAATATTTGTATAAAAGTGTGAAAAGTTGTTTTATTGTTGCATATTTTAGACGTACTAATACTATCGAACTTCTGTACGGTATGCGATCGCGGCAGCGTTATTCCGTATTGTGATCTAACCATGTATATAAAGTGTGCCGTTAGGTTTAACACGAATATGTATATATTAAACGTTAATAATCGCTTAAACATATATACATTACTGTCCCGTACACCGTATATTTGTTTATAGTGTTCGCCGCTATAAATCATAGACGTATTTTTAAAATACATATTTGTAGTACAACGTTTGGTTATATTGGTGTATTTTATTATACCTGTAGTAATGTATATGTATATATTAGAATATTTTTCATATGTATACGTACTTAATGTATTATCGTACGTTTCGTATTCACAACCGACATGTGTCGTAAAATCGAACATATATGCAAAATAATATAATATAAAAATAAAATATAATAAACAAAAAATAATATTAAATATAAACACGCTATTCATATTTTAAAGTAAACAGTGGCTGTTTTTTATTATTATTGCATTTATTTGTAAAACACTTATATTCAAACGCGATACTGATCCAATTATTATATCTGATATTTATATAATAAATACAATTATATTGTATTTTCGAATGATCGAACTTCAAACATATCGTGCGTTTCTCCAATTCTACAAATATGTTTGTATCTGATGAATTTGTTTTAAATATAAATTGCGGATTACTGAAATAATCGCTTTTTGTAGAATAATTTTCATTCAAATACGCTTTAATTCGCGGCCATACATTACGCGAAACAAAATCAACACTCGACATACCGTATACGGTTCCAATAACGTTGTTTGTGTTAATTTGCGGATATGTTATTTTTACGGTGTCTTCTATAGCTTTTTCAACAAAATCCATTTTTTTAGAACAAGTGTACACGTGCGTGACGTTAGTGTACACGTTACTATGAAAAAGAAGGTTTTCCAATTTAAAATGGTTGTTATCTTTTAAAGTATTTTCATCTATAATAACGGGTAAGAGCCTTTTGTAAAATTCGCCATCTTCTGATAATTTATACATAAAAGGCAACCTGACAGAATGCCCGTGTTTGTATATGTTAGTATCTACGTACCCGTTGTGTAAATTAAAATATTCATTCGTTAGCCTGTGACAAAAACTATCAGTAGATATTACCAAGTTCATAGCGCGGCTAATGTTATCTAATATGTCACTGCCAAAACACAAAATATGACTGGGAAATGGAGCGCATATTCGCAACCCTATTTTGGCGGTACATTTACACGGCACATATAACGATGTAAAATTTTCGTCATATGTAAAATCCGTAATATATTTAGAAATGCTGTTCAAACTATCTCCCATATCGTCGATATTACCGTATCCGCCATCGGTAATATAATCGTCTTCGTTATTGCAGTCGTCCGCGCGTGGTTTTGGACATTCCGATTTAAACGTGTATATTGGAAAAACATCGGTTGTATTGAAAAAAATAAAAAAAACTTTATATATTAACTTATATATCCTACTTAAAAATGCATATAATAAAATAACAGGTACCGGTTTCAGCAAATCCAAATCGATATCCATAACATAATTACGTATTGCTAGATATTTATTAAAATATTCGTGTCTTGATATGTAAATCTGTTTCTCTTGCGCGGCCGCATATTTGTTATTATTCACCGCGTTTTTTACGTTATTTGTAAGGCTGTGTATATGTACGTATTTATCGGTACAGTTATCGCAAATGTTAATGTCGCAATTTACATTTAAAATATGTTCTAGCCAGTTTTCGTTATATATAATAGCGAACAAACACGAACCCTGTACATCTATTCGATATAACGCACTGCATTTAACGGTGATTTGTTTTAAAACCATATCTAGTATAAATATCGGTGTCCCCGAAACGTTTATACTATTTTTTTTTGCACATATAGCAAGTAAATTTTGTATGTTAGATTTAGATATATTCATTATTATATCATTTTTTTTAACTCTCTTTCTATCGTATCGAACAATAAACTTACATTCGTTTTATTGCCGCACCACATCGATAACTGGCCGTCGCATTTATTATACGTTTTGTTACACCACAAACCGCCGATTTTACGATCGTTACAACAATTAATTGTAAAATACGTATCTATATATTGTTGTATGTTAAAATATTTATCTATGTATCTGAATAACGTATCGGTACTTTTAGTTAACAGCGATGTTTTGTTTTCCGATTTATACACGTTGGATTGTAAATATTGTTTAATATTATTAAAATTATAACATTTATCGTACGCAAAATATATAAATCGGACCATATCGTTTATTTCAAAGGGTAACGTTACCCTATACGTGTTTATATTAGATTCTATACGCTCAAACTCTGTAATATCGAGCTCGTGTCTGGCGTCTATAAAGTCGCACAACGTCGTGTAAGTTTGTTTGTGTATACTGTGGTAGAACAAATTTGCTATATCTTTAAACCGAGCGATGTGCGATATATCGACGTTATCCGATTTATCTATACTAAACATATTTACATAGTATCGTATATTCGAGATGGTTAAGTTGTGCTTGTTATCGTATAAATAATATAAAAACGCGTACACGTAATCCTTTTCATTATTACCAAATGTTTTCATTAACCAATGCACGTTATCGAGCGTGTAATATTTGCGCCGCATGTAGCGCATAATTTTACTGTTATGACATACTATGATATCTTCTATGTATGTAAAATCGTCAGCAATTTTATTATATGTATCAGTTATTAGATATTTATAAATTTCATACGTTAACGTTTTGTTTAACAGTTTATATAAATATTGTGTATTAAACGTGCTATTTTTAAACATTGTGCATAACGTTTGATGATCGAGCGCGTCTGTTACACTTATAAAAAAACAGGGCAAATATACACGTTTTGCGGTGGTTACATCGTTAGATAACATATTAAAAGCTATATTATACGGCGTAGTGAACTGGTAGTTATCGATAAAAAAGTTATCTATAATAACTACACATTCTGTATCAGATTGCCCGTTTAAAAAATTTAACACACTGTTGATATTATCTTCGCTAAACGTAAATAAAACATCGTACAATGGCATTTTTATACCGTATATTTTGTTGTGGACGTAGAAACAGTTATCAATTGGTAGACGATAACAATACGAACCCCGCACCTACGTTGTCAATAAACGAATTTAAGTCGTATCTAAACAGTTTATTGCCGTCGGGTATTGAAATATCAAATAGCGATATAGAAAAATATCACGCTACCAGCGAAAGATTTACATCATTTATAATTATTTGCCGCAATTTATTACAGTTGGTTCATTATATAGACATGTGTAAAAATAATTTTACAACCGCCAATAAACTAGAACAACAGAATATATCTGAAAACATCGCACAAGCACGGATGCAATATAGTGTTCTTCATAAAATATTTTTACAAATATTGAATCCCGTAAATAACATAGACATATTAGACGTGACGGTCGACGAATCCATAAACAATATAATTAATATAAAAGATCTAGAAAAATCGTTAATAGCATCGAACACAAACACCGCAGACATTAATAATGTAATCACTATGTTTAATAATACAACAAAATCGAAAACTACACAATCTATATTAGATTCTGATATAATATTACCCTCGGCGGCAACCCACGAGCCTGCTATTGACGACCGCGATTTTATACCGGAAATTTCAAATACGTGCAAATTGGTTGAATCGTTAAATATTTAAAACGGTAATAAACTCATCATAGTATTAAGCGCTTTTGTTTGTTTTGTTGTATACGATACGTTATCAAACGTACATATATATTTAAATGTCGGCAGCCATTTGTTAATTTTATCTGTGGAAAGATATTCGGCAATTTCGCATAGCCGTTTTTTATCCATATTCAGGCAAATATTATTTTGAACTAGTTTGTGGCAGTCTATTAGAAACATGACTTGTTCGTCTTTTCCGATATACGGCGCCAATAACATAAAATCTTTAGACGGTTTATCAGATACAACAGCGTAATTTAAACCAGATAAACCGATAGTAAATAACGGATCGGTGCTTTTTTTAATTATTATTTTTTCCGTTGCCATTTTCTTATATATATTGTTTATACGTTTTAAATCCGTAGTCGCGTGCGGTATGTTGTGCTCGAACGGTGTAATCTTATGTAAATGTCTCGGTACAGATATCAATTGGGCTAGCGGTTGACTAACGCCAACGTGTACATCGTGCACGGTCGTATTGTATAATATTATGTAAAACTCTCGACCGGCGGTCCATATCGACATGGGTGAAATTATGCCATATTTTAACAACAGTTCGTGTTGCGTAATAAAAACCGTATTTTTGTTATCACACGGCAGATGTTTTGTGTTATATTTTATAATTTTTATCTGTCCCTTTTTTACGGTAAACGCAGAGTGTGCCGTGACCGTATGTCCGAATGGTGATTTTATTATATACGGAGACATATCGTCTATTAAATTATTAACGTGCGGTGTTATATCAAGTATGATATTAACAGTCATAATATAATTGTTTGGTAAATCCGAGGGCAGTATGTATATGTACAAGTATAACATATTATGAGTTTTTGACAACATTACAGTAGCGCCAGATACACTGCAAGTATATCGGAAACTATTGTAATTTTTCAAATCGTTATCTGTTTTTATACGTCCCCGCAGTATAATGTGATCTCCGTCCCTCAATTCCATCGATAACCTCTGATTTGGTATCGCAACGGTAATATCTTTAATAGCGGTCGATATGTTGAGAAACTTACACATGTGTGTTATATCGGGAACAAATTCGATATTTCTACAACGAACATTATTTATATCTCGTGACGTCGGTACTAAATTATAACTAAAAAAATTATCTTCGGCCGGTAATACGATAAGCGACGCTTTTAATTTATATTTATCCATAAATATATCCTCGGCGCTGTGATTTATAATTGTTATAATAGGGTTTATTACTTTATTTGTGAGCAGTCCAGACTGAATAGTGTACGTGCGCGATGAATCTAAATGTTTGTTATTTGGATCGTATGAGAAAAATCCAATTACATTTTTAGGTAACATTAATATCACGTTTAGTGATATGTTATGAGATATTTTTGGTTTTAAATTAATAGAATTTGTATTTAATACAACTAAGAACCCGTTCTCGTATTTTACATTTTGATTATCGTTTGTATCATATTGAATATTTAAACATGAGTCTCTTGCATATACTGGCGTTGGTAATTTCTCTGCCATATTGTTTATACGCCGATGATTTTTTCGATAAAGACTGTAATAGTCACGATTACTCGATTTCAATAGAATCGCCGGCCACCGTGCTATTTATAACAAGTTTTATCTGTATACTTATAAGTACAATATTACTCATATTTAATACTTGTCATAGATTTGTAACAAACCAAATAAAAAATGGCGTCAAAGAAAACAAGTAATACGGAACGGTCAGAACGGCCCGAAAAATCAACCAAAGTAACAATTCCTATTGTCGGTGAAAAGTTTAAAAATCCCCCAATCTCAAAAGACAATACTAAATCAACAACAAAAAAAAAAGGAAGCAGAGATAATTCTCGGGAAAGAGAACCGAGAACTACACGCAGAGATAGTTCGCTCGAAAAAGACTCAAAAAGTACACGGAGGGCACAGTCTAGACGAAGAGATGACTCGACCGAAAAGGACTCAAAAACTACAAGAAGATCACAAGATAAACACCTTAAAACCGCGCGTAAAGATCATTCAGCCGAGAAAACAGGAAAAAATACAAGAGGCGTTAGCAAAGCGACACTAGAAAGATACAAAGAGTTAATTTTTGATGATATCGTAAACAAACTCCACGAAAAACAAGCCGACATATATAAAGTTTTACTAAAATCAACCAAAAGGGACGATATACTACAAACACTAGAAACCATAATATTAACGTTCACGTTGTTCGACCCGGTTCAAAAGGTGTCACAGTCGTTTAAATTAGATATAGACTGGAGACTTTTGAAATGCGCCGGCGACATATAACGTGCCGCATGTATGTGTATTTTATCGCAGCCTATATTATGTTTTATAAATAAAAATATTTAAATCAGAGCTTTTGTGTATATTAAGTTTATTTTTTGTGCAGACGACGTCAATTGTAAATATGTCGTACATAAACGAATATAAAAGCCTCATAGTGGCCTTTTTAAAACACGAAGAATATCCGACCGACGATCAACAATTTCAATATACGGAATTTGAATATCTAAACGACAAAATGATTAATAAAGAATTGTGTTCGAGTTCTGTGTATAAAGTACTGCCGTTCGATAAACCAAAAAAATCTTTAACGGACATTGAGTATTTTTCAAGTTTGGATCATCACATAAGTAATCAAACACGTTCGTTTATCGCGGCATTTATAACAACATTTTGTTATCATATAAACGAACTATATACGATATTTTCTAAATCGTACAGCGATGCTACTACTAATAGTTATTTATATATTATAAAAAACAGCGGCGCGGCAAATACAGATATTAAAGAAAAATTAGAATTATACATTAAAAAAAAGTGCGAACAAGAGTTAAAAGATTTCGTCCAACATTGTACGAGTATTTTACCGCGTGTTATAATAGATAGAAAAATAAATTGTTATCGTAAAATAATCAATACAACAATAGATACACAACGAGCTATGAATTTAAAAGAATACGTTTATCGAACGTTTGACGAACATACTCTATATCAACTGCAACTTATTCTTCCGTCTAAATATAAAATTACGTACGACATAGAACATATGAACAGTATTAGAAAAAATTACGGCTTAGTCGAATTAGAATGTTGTAAAAAAAAACTATATTCGGAACCCTTATCTTCGTCTTCCTCTTCGTCATCTTCAGACATATCGCCACACAAAGATTGCGTTACGCCGGACATTAAAGGAACTAAGCGAAAACACAAAGAAAATAAGTTATCTGAAGAACACATATTAGCAATCAACGAACCAATAGTACAGTGTGCAGGATTTTCGGGAGAGTTCACTTTAATAAACATACCAACTAAAAATTCCGACTTAACTGTTACAAAAATATGTATACCGTCTCCTACGTTTACACAATCGTCGACCCAATCTGATATAGAAGAGAGTCCTGCACACAATTCGGTTAATTCGTATAGTGCAGACAGTTCTGAGAAATCGTCATCGTCATCTAGCATAGAAGAGGATCACGATGATGATAAATTAAAAGATTCTGTACTAGAAGAGGACGAATGGGCGAATATTGAGTTACAGATATCTAGCTCAAGTTACAGTTCTTCGGATACAGAAACAAATAGCATTAAATCACAACCTTGTATTTATGGTTCTCGTACAGAAGAACAAGGTGACGAGTCAACGTCTAGTACCTGTTCTAGTAAGAAATATAGCGATGACGAAGACGATAAGGTAAAAAAGCCCGAGTCACGTTCCTGTAAAAAATATATTAAAGAAAGATCCTCTATATCTAAAATTAGCGAACAACCGGGTAAATCAAATATTGAACCACGAGTTAAAAAATACTACAGAAAATCTTATAAACCGACACATAAAACATATCATACAAAATCGTACGATCCACCCAACGGTAATCCAGTTTCTAACGAATGTCCCTCTACAAGTTACGTACAAAGCGACCGAACGTGTAAACCTCAATCGACATCAGTTCGAGGAGTAAACTTGTCAATTTTCAACACATCTTCAGAACCAACTAAGGAACTCGTTACGGTTATCGTATCGTCAATTTATACACATTGTTATATCCCCGATGACATGTCGGAAACGCAATCGAAAATTGTCCAAACAAAATTTAAGTTAGAAGACGATGTAAAACTGTTGATACCTTATATTATGACTATGGATCCAACAAATACGAACACAAAACGACAAATAAAGAAAGTAATTAAAGAGTATATTGAAAACATTATCAGTACATCTAAAAATAAAGACGCAGAATATATTAAAACAAAAAAAGAAAGTTTATTAGAACAGTTAAACATGTGGCTTATATTGTTAAAAACAAAAGTGTTTATTGAACTTAGTAAAATAATAGAAATTATAACTAAAATTATTATTTTACAGAACGAGCAATATCTTAATGCAGATCAAGAGATCGAATATTACTATCTAACCGAACAGTTGTCTAAATACACCAACAACACAAATTGAGTATATAAATAACGTATTTGTGTTTTCAAAAAGAACGAGTTTCGTTCTGTCAATTATCGTTGTTGTGTATGAAATGTTTTATTTGCAAATAAAATAAACTTCTTTGTACAGTAAATAAGCGCGTAAGTTTATTCTTGTAGAAGTAATGTGATGTTAAAATTGTATTCAACGTATCCCGTATATCGTATAAATGAGTGGCATAGTATGCTAAACATTTTATACAACGATATACAATATAAACCAGATCTATTTTTTACAATAACAGACTTACACGGTTTATTTATTATTATCGACTCAACGTCTTTAACTATTTTAATCCCTTTTGTTGCATCATCTATAACACAACATTGGTGCGACATATACGTTAAAGCGCAAATTAAAATATACCAATAAATTACACGCATTTTTAAGTCTTTATATTATTGACCGCAATACAATACAAGTTTGCTTTGTTGTTCTATCAATACGGATAGAACGGTCAACAACTTGTTATTCATATCATCGATATTTATTAGTATTTGCTGTAAATGACTCGCATACGGTACGTCTTCACAAATTGTATCTGTAGTCGGTGTACATACCGCTCTTTGAAACCTACAAGTTGAACAAGGTATACATGCGGTATATTGGTTACTGGTTGGCATATAAGTTAACTGCGGACACACCGCGCACACCGTATCTGTTAATAAAGTACACGGATGTTTTATATATGTGCCGGGTGGACACGTAGAACAACATATAACTTTGTTCTCGGCATCGGTTAAATAATACGTCGACGGTGTACACTGTTTAATATTTTTTTTCGAAACTAAAAACGGTAAATCTCCTATTGTCGCGTGTATGAGTTTAACGAATATGATATATTTGACAGTAATATACATATTTAATTTTTATATATGATCATATATAAAAATTAAATAGTTTTAATAGGTACAAATGTTATATAATGTATTTTATCATACGTTTGCGCGACACACGTATACATATATGTATACATAATATTATGTCCAGTAAGATACAAGTAACACAAATGTATATAATTGCCAATAACTTCTGTGTTTTTTATACTTTTACAATAATATGTTACATCAGAACCGTATATGTTCGTCGGTAACGTTTTTTCGACAAGTATATAAAAATATACATATGGCGTTGTTGATTCTAACACACACTGTAATAAAAAATGTGTATCCGTTAACACGTGGTTTGCTGTTATATAAATATATGGCAATTGTTTATTTAATACCTCTGTTGGCATTTTATGAAGTAAAAAATCAGCTATAATATTATGAGTAATAAAACAATCGCAATTCCCAGACTCAATAATAAATAAAATATACTCTATATTATATTTGAGAGGTTTGTTATATCCCAACATCTTTAATTCGTTTTCTAGTTTTCGACATACCGTATAATCCATTATTATAAAAGCCTTTTGTTCTACATTGTCGCATTGACATCCAGGAAAAGATACAGAATCTAAAGACAACATACTGATCTGTTTAATTGAATATAAATACAAAAAACATATAACACATCTCATTTTTATATATAAACAATATTTTATTTTTCACACACAGTTATTATCTTATATATAAAATTATTGATAATTGTGGTACGAAACCAAGTCTTTTAGCAGATGAACCATAGTATACGAATCTGTGTGTTTAATATTATTACATTGTAATCTTTTGACGAACATTTTTTTTACAACAGTATGTGATATAACATTTTCTGATATAAGTTTCTTTACTTCTTGCGACAAAATATTATCAAACAGTATGTCAGCTTCAATTGTAGAATTGTTTAAATAAACTTGTTGATATGCTTTCTGTTGAATATATTTTATTAGTACATTTCCATACATGATATTAATAAAATAACAATTAGGATTGTATTTTACATGTTCCTCTAACACTATATCGCCCTTTTTCCAATTGTAAAATTTAAAACCGCACGAAAAACATTGAACAAAGTCTGATATCATACTACAAGAAAAAAGACCGTTATCGGCAAGGTCAGACTTTTTAATATTATTCTTCGAATCATCCCAATAAAATAGACTTTGTATACGTTTTACAATATTACTATATTGTTTAAATCGACAGAAATGAATACCAGAATTAATAACTTTTAGTAACATCTGACAATTAGGTTTTAGTTTATAATGTTTATCAAACAGTGACGGTAGTGTTAATGTAGAGTCTGTTTTTGATTCCATTGTAACTACTTTTAGTGCACACGTTTTACATTCTATATGTGTTTTAAATTTTGTAAAATAATTATCTGCATTTTCATATAATATTGTTTCTTTTGGCATATAACCACTACAATCTGACTCTATTATATCTTCTTCCATGGTTATAATGTTCGATAAGTTTCAAATATTACTATCGTAAATCGTACCTAATATCATGTAGTTACGTGCCTACCGTACGTGTGTATATTTTTACTGAAACAGTTGCCTTTATATACACGATAAAAACTATAAATAAAATAATTTTATATCTAAATACTCATATGTGGTAAAATCGATTTAGATATAAAATAATTTTATATCTAATAGTCAATACAAGTCATTTTAAACTTTACTGTAATAATATACGTTCGTCGACGGTATTAAATCTTCATAACTGCAAATTTCTTTATCAATAAACCTTTAACCTGTTAGAGGGGAAATAAAAGAAAAAAATATTAGAAATTATAATTAAAAAGTGAAGATTTAAAAAATAAATGACAACTTGCATCTTTCAGTATTTATAAAAGTAAAAAATATAATAATAAAATTGTAAAATTGTTCCAAATAAGTTAAACTTTTACATTTACCCAATCCAATGTCTAAAATATACAGATTGTGAAAGTTGTATTATAAAATATACTATAAT
>JAVHNC010125886.1:0-12822 GCA_034782935.1 Micropsitta keiensis | reverse complement strand
ATTTTCATCTCTCGTGGGCCACCATTGGCGTGTTTTGGTTACACGCAAGTGTCCAAGAGGCTGCGGTCCCCCTTCGTTTCACGCAGCCCCCGCCATTGCTGTCTGTGGCCTTACTCAAAGTATCCGTGACGGGGCCCGGATGGGTTTTTCCACTGGCGCGGCAGTTTCTGCAAGAGAGGCGTTTTCTGCCTGTCGAGCTCGAAACCGACGCGCCCGGGCCGGTCTCGGAGGGGGGCAATTACGCTAAGACTATAATGCTATAACGAGGCGCGGGTCTCCGAGGAGTGTTGCTGTTTTGTAGCGACTCGGAGACCGCAGACGGTTTTCGACAATACGCGGCTTAACCTACAGATTTAGCAGATCCATTTTACACAAAGACGCCCTTGATGTCTTTGTGTTTGCCTCTCTAATGTTACATAAACTCAAACTTAACTCTGGGATTAGCGGGGCGGCGGCGAAGAGCTACCTAAATCGCTCTTCGCGCCGGGAGTGTACTCGCGTTCTGTGTTCTCCGCGTCCTCGGCTCACGAGGGAGAAACCAGAGGCCGCGGTGCGGTCGCGCGCACAATGTACGGGGGCTTACGCGAATCACGCGGGAACAATAACCCGCAGATCCTTTAATAAGCGGGTGGACCCAACCAAAACTAAAAATGCGCTACGCGGTTTACGTAGATTTTCTAAAAGGTGTATCCTTGACACCTAACTGAACCGCGCTCTTTGCAGACAACGCCCCGGTGGATTTGCAGCAAAGCCTCGTCTGAATAGGCCAGACGAAAGAGGCCCGGCGCGCGAGAGAGATCAATAGGGGTTCTGCAAATCTGTTGTTCCTAATGTTACCCCTGTGTTCTAATATCCATTTTTTACTTTCTTCTTAGGCTATCCATAGTAGTCATATTACAGTTCTTATGCGCGAAATAATACACATTATTTGGATTCAAAACATTTTGTTTCTCAGGTGATAGTCACGGAGTGCGATCCCCGGAGTACCGGGTTCAGGGGCTCGCAGGACCAAATATGATATGCATATAAGACTTTATTTTTAAACGAACACAACGGAAACTGCTGACGAGTTTATTTTTATTTTTTATTTTCAACAGACTACATTGTCAGTAAGTAGAATACGGTTGAAACAGTTCATTGGTTTGAAACAGACAGTAAATTTAGGGGTGGTTGGGAAAGGTGGAGATCCTGTCGTCGCTTCATTGACGTGTCTTCTTTTCTTTAGTTTCTTTCCTTTAGTCGCGATGATTATACGTCGATAACGTACAATGAGATGAATTTTAGTCTTTGGCGGTCCGGTAGTTCAAAACGAAATAACAGATGCACAGTAGTTGTGTAACAGAATAACACACAATAGGGTTTATGTGACTTGAAAATCATACGTTAAGTATAGATATGTAAAATAAGATACACATAATAGAAAGACAAAATCGAATTAGTTGATATATGGAAGAAATGTAACCAATTAAAAATGTATATCAAATAATACACTAGTTATACTATGAATACATATAATAACTAGTGTATTATTTTCGTGCCGGTCTTAATTCGATTACCCACATCCTCGATATTATCTTTTTTAAACTAATTATGTTTTTATCATAATTTATTTTAAAATGGTTACGTTTCTTCCCACTGTTTATTACATTTTTTTTATAACTAAATATACGTTTTGTTCTATGTTTGTAATAATAACTATAATAAACATTATATATATTTGGGACTTTATTAATATTACCCATGTTGGTTTCAATTAGATTATTCACATCGACAGTATCTAGTTCAGCAACATTGATATCATTGAATTGGTGAGTCGATGTCGGGACAGGCTGTGATATAATTAAATCAGAAATATATAATAAAAATTGTAAAAATGGTAGGTTTGTTTTAGATAAGTTTCTCTTTAAATTAGTCCACTTACGTTGGCTTATTTTTACATTTTCAAAACACGGACAACAATATACTATGTGTGCTATATTATTACAAGGACATTTCTTCACAAGTCTTTCCATATTTTAAAAACCCGAAATAAAATATTTACTCTTTATAATGACAAATAACATCATATATATATTTAAAGTGTTCAGAATTGGTAATAGTATACGTCATTACTCATATGTGTTGTATAATATACATGCCAGTAGTCTTTTGTTATATTGCCGGTTACCGGACATATTAATATTGCCAGGTGCGCACCAAAATCTACACTGGAATCAAGATAAAATAATTCATCGTATGTGTTCGTTGTTTTCTGAAAACTAAACGAATAAAAAGAATCTCAGTATTTAAAGAAACCATACATTTTAATTGCATATAATGGCGATCGAAACGGTAACTCAATTGTTTCTCATTACACAGTTTTACATAAACATAAAAATGTCGTCATGTATCGTTTATTACAGTGAACAGCTCCAAAAAGAAATAGACAACAGATCAATATTAGATACAAGTATGAACTGTGCTCAGGGTAATGTAAAATACAGGAGATATAAAATAATACAAAACAATGAAGTAGAAATGATAAAATGTTGTGCGACATGTGTTCCCGGTACGTCTGTCGAACATCTGTGTGTATCGTGTAATATAATTAAAACACCAGACTCGTATATAGACAGACGTTGGCACTTACAAAACGTACCTAATAAATGTAATTGTAATTATGGTGCGATTATTGATGAAAAATATAAATTGTCAAGATATTTAAAAACTACATTTTATTTATCAGATTTTGTTAATAACACAGTCACGCATCCACCATATATCGTACAATGGTTAGACAATATTATAAAAACGAAATCAAAACAAATTAATGCACGAAATGGATATATTCACACGTCGTGGGTTTTAGATGATATAGATTTAAATTATAAAAATATATTTTCAGTCGGATGGTCGAAACAGCAATATGATATACACTGGCTATAACTACATGTAAATACTAAAACGTGCACTCCTACAACAAATTGTGAATATAAATGTAAGCCGGAATATGTGAGTAAATATTTGCATAATGGAATTAATAATACAGTATGTACATATAGGGACATGACTAAAAAAAAACGTGGTGGTATAAAATTAACAAAGTTGCTTAAATTTATCCAACCGCTGAATCATATAAAATATAAGGGCAACTTGAAAGAAATTGTTGATTTTGGACCGTATAACGTCACAGAAATATTATATATAAATCCATTTCTTGAGTTATATTATAATTAACAAGATATTATATATCCGTCCACCAAAAAGGGATTTTGCTCATCCTTGTTATGTAAAAAGATCTGTGCTATATCTATCGGGTTATCGTCGCACGTAATGTTTGCATCCTTAAATATTGACATAGATTTGTCGGCAAAAACTGCGTCTATATTTTCTACTTTCGTTTGGTTGGAAAGGTTATATTCCCACGGCACAAGTTGTTTCATATATAATCTTTCTGTGACAAATATACTACTTCTTATTAGAACATCTTCGACTTCGGATTTTTCGACTGTGGATAATACTTCATATATTTGATTTGTGTCTTTGGCCAAATGAATAAGAAGCGACAGAATATGATAAACTAACATATTACATAAAGTATACGTATTTGGTTGTTTTGACTTAAATGAAAAATTATGGCGGTGTATTTCTTTTTGTAAAAAATCTAAAACTTTAATCTGTACTTTTCGTAAATGGTAAAATGACACATACATTGCACTTTGCTGGTTATCGGCCCACTTGTTTTTTTCGGTTGTAAATTGTTGTTTGAACGGGCTTTCTTTTTGGGGGGTTTTTATGAGGTGACAAAAATGATTTAAAACAATAAGTAGTTTTTTTATATATTGGACAATTGCTGTTTTTCTAGCGGCTGTTATACATCCCGTAATTATGGACTGAAATGGAATCATCAGTAAACAGTATGTTTGAATATATAACATGTTTCTGACACATACGTTAAATTCGTCGTGCAAATGTTCGCTCACAATATCTCTTTTAGCGCCCAGAACGCTACACGTATGTTTCAACAGTCTACACTCGTCGCCATCGCATATGTTGTGAACGGTATCGGGCGTGACGTGCATCATGCTAAAATTACTACACATGTGTGTGTATAGCGCGCATACGCGTTCCATGTTTAGATGCGGTTTTATATTATCACGTATCATCGACTTGTTTATTTTCAAATCTTGTCGCCTGTTTCCATCATATTTAAAATGACACAACTTTATATGTTTATATGCAAACGGATCTGTATACAATATATCCCACACGTCCTCCAATGACATTATTTGAGAATGTACGTGTCTGTAACTATCTTCGAAAGATACCTGCGTATAATTACACTGCCTGTATATACTACACGATTTACACAGGTGCGATTCGTAATTAAAAAAATGAGCGTGTCTTGCATCTGGTTTGTTTTCATTATATACTGTGGATATTCTGGTGGCGCCTTTAATATTTTCAAATTTGGACGTATAATTATAAACAACGCCAATAAACGGTTGACCGGTAGTAGTGTAGACGGGAACAACATTTGTTATTTCGGGTGCAAACAACGCATGTAAAATGTGATTATAATGTTGCAATCCATTTAAAGATAAAAAATGTAACATCAAATCTGATATTTCATCCGCATCTATGCCCCAGATCTGTTTCTGTAGTTCTATCGTGTCAACGGCAAAATCAAGTTGTGGTGTTATTATCAACATCATAGATTTAAACATGTGATATATGTCTGAGGCGGCTATCGATGATATTAATAATCCGTCAGTGACATCAGACAGTATGTTGTGGTTAAGGCTTGCCATGACCTATAAATAAAAAAGAAATATAAGTTCAATACATTATTGGCTGTTTGTACTATCCAATTAACAATAGTGATAAAAATGACAACTTAAACTGTGGCACGTCCACTGGCAGCGGGGTAATATAAAGTATACAGATCACATTAGATATCAACATAAAAATTATGTATGTATCGAATAACCCGACAACAATAGTGAATTTTTATATATCGGAACAAAATGCGATGATGTGTTTATGTCATCGTAAATTGCAAGCCAGCCGGGTTTTCCTTTGATTATAAGTTTCATAAAGGCCGTGTTGTTGTTATATATAAACTTTCTTAACTTGTAACATTCGTCTGAATCGAAAAACGGCAATTTGCAAATGGCAACGTTATTAACAGTGAAAGGTGACGTTAGTTTGAGGACGGTTGTGATGAAATCTATTTGCGCGTTAGTATAACACGCAAAAAAGGCGTGATTGGTTACTTTTGTGTGATTTGACACACAACTCTCTTTTTTTTCGATAATGCGTGCGCCGTTGCACGTTAAATTATAAAAGTGATTAATAAGAGATGATATTATCATAAAAACGGTCCTGTCTATGTCCTTGGTGCGATCTGACGTATCTCTGGGAGGTCTGGCTAAAAATAATCGTGCCAATAGAACGTCAACATTTTGAAGTGTCAGATTTATGAGCTCGATCATGTGTTTGTGTATGTAGTGTGTTATCGGATTTTTATGGGATTCCATTATAGTCGTAATTTCGGTCACCAAATTACGAAAATGTGCGTGTTTGTAAACAATATCGCCACGTACCGTTATATGTTTTTTCAGTATCAAAACATCAAAATATAATTTTGTTAGTTTAATGATAATAATAGAATAATCTACAAACAACCGCTGTCTGATAATTGTTACAATACCAGATTTGATAGTTTGATACGGGACAATCGAGATATAGTATGTTTGAATGTACACCAATAGCCAATACATAGATTTAAATATAGGATATTTGTAATACGTACCGTGGCCCGTGCGCGCGACTGGGTTTAATTCGAAACCTGTTTGGTGGTGCAACATTGAAATACCGCAAGGGTCATCGTGACTGTCCCGAAAGTCTGATATTTCTGTTTCGGTTTTGCGACAAACCACGTCGTCCGTTTTATAATATACATACCAATAACGATTGTTAGATAATATTGTGTTTGGCCTGCCGTTTTTTATTATTTTATCG
The DNA here is from genome assembly GCA_034782935.1 of Micropsitta keiensis. Taxonomy (NCBI): domain Eukaryota; kingdom Metazoa; phylum Chordata; class Aves; order Psittaciformes; family Psittacidae; genus Micropsitta; species Micropsitta keiensis. The sequence goes on along the minus strand of JAVHNC010125886.1, from coordinate 6,819 downwards.
TGGTGTGTTTGACAAGACGGGTCATCTATGTGGAAGTAGTGGCCTCTAAAAATGTATTTAAACGTATTATCAAGAGTCAAATCCGGCGGGGGAGAATTGACAATATGATTGATTTTATCTGATGGTGTACAAACGGTGTCTGTTTTCCACGCGGGTAGTTTTTTATTTATTTCAAGTCGGACACTTGCGGTGTCGTACAGTTCGTCCCGTTCCGTGTCACGATGAGTGTCCAATATTTCTGGCATTATATTTTGGTTAATACTGCCATTTAAATCGTGTTTTATACCGGGTGTTTTTATCGAATTTTTTGAAGTAATATAGTTCTTAATATCTACATATTGACTAGTATCGTCAGATCGCGTTATAGAAAATTCTACGTCATTTGAGTTTCTGTCGTTGGTATCAAATGGACTGTGTACATATTCGCAATCGTCGAATTGGCTTAAACACACCGATTTAAAGGTCTTCATCAACTCGATATATGCGGCACGGATAACGATTTTATTTTCGTCGATATTATATAATGTTTTTATAATGGATTGTGTTTTTGCGTGATTTGTCCACACGTTACCGTCTGCCATGTAACTTCGTAGATAATTATTCAACAGGTTATGAATCAACTGGTCTGATATAGAATCGGCGTCCGGGCCCCACAACATTTCTTGCAACGTGTTAAATTGGGATTGTAAATTATTTATACACTTACATCCGTTGGAAAAATTCGGTATAATTACCGAATCAAAGAACGGATATAGTATCTCTGCGAGTGTATTCATTAAATACAATTTAGTCGCCTTGCTTGGGTTTCTGGGTTCAAGATAAGGCTTTATCTTGAATGGTACATGTAATAATTTTTTATACGGTATTTTTTCAAAATACTGTATCAGTGTTCTCATTAGGGGTACGTTGTCCACGTTTTCGCACAGGTAATCTTCTTTTTTTATCGCTTGTATGATACTATACTTACTAACAAAAAACAAATCAAAATTGTATAGTATAAGAAAATGATTAGCGATAAAGAAATTTGGCGGCACTTCGTGTTCAAATATATAAATATCCGGATAATGTTGATTGGTGTCACGGACACCCATTGGCTCGTCACCGAGTGGATACATCTGGGAATCGGTTATTGTGTATTTTACATCAAATGAATTGAACCCAATTAGAGACCGTAATATTCCTTTTGCGTAGTATTCGTGACAAAACACTTGTGTGCCCGCTCCAAAAAGTGTCATTTTTTTAGATGTACTTGGTCCAACAGGCTCCATTTAGATACCTACAATAAATAAAAGAAATATATGTTATATTTCTTTTTCTACCAATAACAAATTGTTACAATTACTCATATATGTCATGATTGTTTCATTTTTTTTATAAAAATTATATAAACAATGAAACATATGTTTGCTCTTCTTGGGATGCGATTTTTTATAACCATAAAACTGTCGTAATATTTGTTTGTTTACAATATGCAGGCCAGACTCTGGGATGAACGTTAATTTAAAAAATGTATGATCGGCGGTTGGTGTTGGATAAATAATTTCCATTTTGGATATAACTTCGCGATAAACTATAAGGTTTGCAGTTTTTAACATGTATGATGTTATACCTAATCTTTTTTTAATATAATTTGTATGCCTATATAACCACATGTTGAGTAAATTAACGTTATGACCATTGTTTATCAAACTTACATACACAATTCTGCACGCTTGCAATATGTTTGCCAATGGAGTGTAATTGATACTGTTTTCAATTACAGTACACGTAACATCAAATAATAAACAATAACATTTTACGAGATGGTCAATAAACAAATACAACTGTGTATAGTATTGATTTGATTTTACTTTGCGGGTCGGTCGCAAAAGTGCACCGATTGTGTTAATTTTATGTATAATGTGTAAAAAATGTAACACGTGTTTGTGAGTTTGTGGAAATATAACATCAAGGCCAAATATACAATCTGAAAAAAACGCACACTGTTTTAAAAATATAGAACTCGTGGTTTTTACATTACTTATGTAAAGTAACAGTTCGTAATACAATGCGCTGTTTTTATGTATTCTGTCGTATATTATCTGTCTAGCCGGCATTTCGTTACACAAATCAATATAATAATCGCTATATAACAAGATTTCGTCTATCCGTAGATCACGAAAATGGTTCCAAAAGACGTCCATTGTACGAAGTACCTGGAAAAAAGTATCTGAAAACATACAGATGTTTTTTAGTTTTCAGTAATTATTCTATTCAAAACAACTACTATTTGGTGTTTAATTATTGGCGGTAACCGCGTGAGATGTTTGTTAAAAAATATATCAACATTTGGTTCTGTGTCCGGTTGATGCATATAACTATCGTTCGTATTATGTACAATGGTATTTATTAGTTGATCTATATAACATATCAACGGTACATATTTTGCGACTATCATTTCCAGTATGGCCGTATTAATATATTGAAGATTGTGGTACGGTATGACGGGGTGTTGATCTATTGGCACTATGTTAAATATATTACAAAAATACGCAGTAGTATCCGTTACCAAAAAATCTGATAACTGTACGGTGCGCAGAATATAATTAACTTTATATATATTATTATATAGTCCATACAACGTGTAAAAAATATTAATTCTATCCAAATCTGTAACCTGTATAGGTTTCAAATTTTCTACGTTAAACGCATAGAAATATTGTCTGCAAATATTATCGTTATTAAACATACTTTCGACATACGCTATTTGTAAGATTTCTGGAGTTTGTGATAGTAGCTGAAGATATTGAGACGTGGTATCCACGGTTATGTTTAGATTCGATTCTATCAGTAACATTTTTTGACATGCGTGCGAATCATATATTTGCTTTACAGTATACGAGCAATTTTGTAATATATGTGCGTATGTATGATCTATCGTTAAATCTTCAAACATGTGTAAAACTTGATGCATCTGCAAAAAAAAATTGATACGTATATTAAATAAATATATATTTACCTACCGACGATAATGTTCACACATGTATTTTACACAATAGTTAAAATATGCACAGACATGGGAAAAATATGCTTCAGAACAATGTTGCACTGTACATATGCGTGATGTATGCGATGATAGTTTGTATTGTGTTTTGTATATTGTTAATCGATATTATGAATAACGTACCTCGAAATATGACTTATGGGGAAACAGCGACAACTACAGGCGATCTGGGTTATATATCTACAATTATTGATACAGCGACAACTACAGGCGATGTGGGTTATATATCTACAATTATTGATACAAACTACGCGACTATACGCGAAACGATAGACTATACACACAACACGGACAGCAGTACTGATGTTGAACAAACACCCACTACGGATATGATGGAAGTCGTGGAACAAATTCTTAACTGATGTATATTGATGATTGTAATTGTGTTGATATGACATAAATAAACTTTTGTTATCTTAACTATACAATTGTATTGTGTGTATTATAATCAATATCGACATTTTATATATTTTTATATATCCACATTTCTTTGTACATTTCTCTGTATATATTTCCACTTGTCTTGGATATTGTTTTTAAATTGGTGTTAAAATGTTGAAAACATTGTGACAACGTCTCATACGATAATATAGTAATAGCGTATGATTCATGTGAGATTACTACTAATTTCTGTAAAAACTTTATAATTAAATTTACGTTTTCAGCATGTTTGAATATCATATCTACATGTTTCAATAGACTAGTTTCTAATGAGGACACTGCCGTGGATAATATTGTCGTATCGTATATCATATCAAAACATTGTGTTATTTTTTCTATAAGTGGTAATGTTGTTGTAAGAAACGTTTGTATACCAACTGTTTTATTAAATTCAAATAATCCAAATTGTTTGTTTAAATCGTCCATAATGATGTCTAGACCTTTAAGAACTTCTTGTAATTTTAATCTAATGTGTTCTATTTTTGATAAAAGTTTTAATGTTATGTTACCGTTAAAATCTGTTACGGTAGGTCCTTGCTCCATTTCTAAAACGAAATCAATAACATCTGTATCTAATACGTGTTCCTTTATATTTTGCAATTCAGACGTGAGAGCAAAACGTATATTATGTTCCGCATCAATAGTCATCAAGTCATACTTTATATTCAAATTGACAGGTTTATCAATATCTGATAATATAGCTTTAAGGTCAACACGTGTATCGTTAGCGGAGTCGTAGTTTATATCGCACAATATATTAGGTGTCTGCGTGTCATCGACGGATTCACACGTAATATATTGTGCGATATAGTCATCAATGGTACCAAATGTCGCATCAAAATGTGTATCATCGGTGAATTCACACGCAATAGACTCCACACTATATTCCTCAATCGTATTGATATTTGTAAGGTCAGATTCACCGGCCTGTGTAGTATATCTATCCGTATTGATATCGGACATTTCAGACTTGACGTCTAACTGTGTATCCGTGGTAGATTCACACGTAACATCCAAACCCGTATTGGTCGATTCACACTCGACAGATTGCATAATATACTCATCGAGCGAGGTTCCCGCGGTTGATGTAAACGCATCTATATCAATATCTAAGATATCAAAATGTATATTATGTTCAATCTCAACATCTGGCGAGTTACACGTAACAACATTTGTAATATATTCATCAGTTGTGTCCGATAATATGTTCGCACAGGTATCATTTAAATATAAATTCTGTATATTTATGTTATATTTTAGGCATATGTTGTTAATTTCATTACAAAAATCTGTATAAAAAGTATTAGTCTTACGCGGGTCATAATCGGTAACGATATTCAATTGTTGGTAATGATATTGTTTATGTTTATATGTACCGTTATTGCATACGGGTCCGAGTTCTTCAAATATATTATTGTTTGACGTATGGATAATATTTTCTAGTTTTTGTATACATAGTGTGCCCATTATATCGTTATACTTAATATGTTGTATAACATCTGTTGTATTCTGTATAATATAGGCAAATGGCATTGTAAACATAATGTCGGGGTATTTGTTATGATCTATAACGAGTTTAATATCCACACCGGTATTAAATGTTTGTGTGAAACAAAATTTAGTTAGCGGAGAAATAGTTAATAATACGTTTTGAAAAGTAACAGTGTGGTTGTGTTTCGGTTGTATAGATATATTGCTAAAAAACGGTAATGTAATATTGGATTCTATTTCTGCGCAATTAATATATAAATAATCGAACTGTCCTAGTCCTTTTATATGGGTCATGATTGTTGTGTTACCTTTAAATAAGAATAACGTAGCACTCTCCAAATAGATGTATTATTTTGACTCCTTAATTGATATTTTGAGAACCGATTTCTTGATTGATCCAACTGTTGTGATATCGTGGCCAAACACCTAAAACAAATAAAATGATATTATTATACATATTAATAAACACTAAAAATACAAACCAACAAAAAAACATCTATACAATAACGTTGTAGGGTGCGACAGCGGTGGTTTGAAAGATACGCCATCGAAGTGGAGGCCTATATAACCAAACAGTCTTCCAATGATACATGCCAAATGTAAACAAACCATACTATACTATATTATAGTTAAAATGAATTATTTTTTGGTTATTTTTAGTTTTTATTAACCAGCCGATAATTTATTAGTTTATAATAGATTGGTTTAATAAATATATTATGTTATCCTTTATATTGAAAAAAGGTAGACTGAAATGATTTGTTGATATATTCTGTTTTATTACCTGCTGTACGTGCTGTATATCAGATGTGACAATGTTCAATTTTATTCAAAATACCTACAATAAAATATATAATATGTACGTGAGATATTTACTGATTCGCACTATACCATATTATATATATTATTATTTATAAATTACCTTTTATGGAAAATGTAGAAATATCCAAAATAGATATTATATCCCGATACGGTTTTCACTGAAATAACCCGATTGGTAATGTTCTTCCAACGCGAACAACACCTAAAAAGTATTTATAATAAAGTTAAAAGAGTTATTTTTCTAAATAATTATTATATAATATATAACTCTAATATTTAAAATTATACATACCTTAACAGTCTTGGTTGTCTCTTCCCATATCACACATTTCGGTCAAGCCTCGTTGTATGATTCAGAAACGGTGTCTACGAATTATCACAGCTGTTATTTATACTAAATGTTAAATAAAAACACACCCCCCGGATATACCTAGGTGGACAACTAAACTGAACAGGTGTGTATATGTTAATGATAACAGGTACAACCACTCCCAAAGTGAAACAATAAGAACACGCCTTACAAAAAAACAAAAAATGTTTTCATTTGAATTTGTAGGATTAAAAAAACCACCCCGAGAAGGGGAAATTTATTATATGAACGTGCTCAACGTGTGTATACAAATTTGGAGTTGAATTTTTATCATATGACAGTTAAAAAACATTTGCTGTTAAACATACTGATTCGCAATTATATATAATTATTCTGTACAACACAATAAACACAACAATTTTTTTATTATAACTATTATAATTTTTATTTTAAAAAGGGCAAAAATAAATAACAGACCGTCATTATTATAAAATGTTCGCATGTTGACCTTTATATAGTTTACAGTGTCATTGGCCTATTTACTCCATTCATATTATTTTCAAGGTGGTTAGAAAGCCTAAGTGTAGGTATATTGTGGCATCCGTACAAACAACGGTAGTTAGAAAAATTAAAAATTAAATCATGTATCTTGAAAACAGACGTGAATAATATGTACAATACAGTTTTTTTTATATGTTCGTATCTTGTGGAT
>JAVHNC010125846.1:0-12849 GCA_034782935.1 Micropsitta keiensis | reverse complement strand
CGGTCAGCTTAAAGAACCAGCAGGTGTCCTCACATCTTTAACCCCCACAACCACATATCCCACAACTACAACCATCACATCTTTAACCCCCACAACCGCAACCCCCACAAATGCAAACCCCACAACCGCAAACCCCACAACCGCAAACCCCACAACCGCAAACCCCACAACCGTAGCCCCCACAACAGGACAACCCTGGTATCGTAATGAAACCGCTATTAATCAATGCTACCCGATAGGAGAAATAAAAAGGGGTGGGTCAACACTTTTTGCAGATTCAACCTCGTCTTCACCCCTCGTAACAAACCTTGATGATAATAACGCTATGATAATGATGAATACCGATAACACGCACAGCGGTTTGTTCGCCATTGGTCACAATCCACGTAGCATTACAACCCAGGCTCAAATCCACCACACTGCAACAACACCCCAAAATCTAACACATTATAATGGTTATGAAATGGTTAATAATGGTACTACAGCATTAGAGGCCTTGAAGTCTATGACACACAATCTAACACCCGCCTTGTGACTAAATAATGCCTTAAACCAGTCATTACAGATGGGTGGGGGTATCAGAAATATTCGCCCCAAAAACAAAAAGAGACATAAAAGATGGGGTGTTCTTCGCCAATCACATAAACACGCCATTAAAATTCTGAAAAAGGCTAGATTATGTCTGTCTAGAGCCAAACCTCTCCAAAAAACAGACAACCACAATGCGGATACCACACCACAAACCCCGTTAACACCACTGTCTGTGGACACACCGCACGTTCCACTGTTACCGCAACCCCAGCCTGAGACGCATTCTGACACTAACGATGTGAATGTGTTCTTAGAAAGATTGCGTGAATATGCCAGGTCTTATGATAGACAACAAGCTGTGGAGTATTACGAACAATTTCGATTCATTAATCTAGACAGAATACCATCCTTCTCGCAAGCCATAAATATTATAACAGATGTGTTAGAAATGTTGATTCAGCGTGTACTACAGACTGTGGGCCCCCGGGATTTTGTACAAATTAGGCTCAACAGTGAAAATTTGCAAAACGCGTTATACACGCGACGGACACAAGGCGACTTGTTCTGTCCGGTTCAATTTTTGGACAATGTCACAAAACTTTTACAGAGTAAAGCGGAGATTTTGACTTACGCACCTTTGCAAATTGTTACACTAGTTGTACGCCCTCGAGAGGGTGGCGGACACCCAAAAAACATTAACAAGCTTCTGGGGTCTCACATAGTCAAAAATAAAAAGAGGTTTTTACTGGATTACAGTTATGGTGATACGTATATATGTTTAGCAGCTAGTCTTTTAGGATTACTACACCGAAACAACTCCGATGCTGAAATATTTCAAAAGGCCATCCAGTTACACCGTGAGTTAAACATCCCAACAGATACGGCGGTTGATTTCACACAGATACCGTTATTTGAAAAATTTCTAAACAGACAAATTAAAATTCTAACCTTTAACGATGGGGCGTGGCGGTTTTACCCTAACACCGTCAAACCAGATCCCGACACCTTGTATGTTTTTTACTGTCAATCGCATTATTATGCGATTTTGAATGTAAAAGGGCTGTTGGGTGCAGACAACATTTGTAAGCACTGTCTAAAAACATTTAAAGATCGCAAACGTCACAGTTGTCAGTACCACTGTCCCTTCTGTCTCAGAGATGAGTGTTGTAGGGTTTCAGACGAAACGCCCCTGAAATGTCCTCATTGCGTGTCTTTTGCCCGGTCGCAACTATGCTTAGAAGCACACATTGCAAAAGCCTTGACAGGTAAAGTGCACTGTGAACCCTATCGTGAATGCACCAAATGCGGTAAATCAAAATGTAACGCCAAAAAACAATGCAAAGGCCCCATTTGCGGGGTATGCGCTAACGTTATGACAGACCCTGATACACACCTGTGTTATATGGGTTGTGGTAAAAAACCTCAATCAGCCAAGGGCTATATCGTTTTCGACATGGAGTGTCGTCAAGAGAATATCGTGCATGAGCCAAACTACATCTATGCAAAGCATTTGAAGGACGAAACGTGTTGGGAATTTGAAGGTGATGACTGTGTTATTAATTTTATTAGTCACTTTATAACGGTAAAATATGTCGGTTACACATTCCTGGCGCATAATTCGGGCGGATATGATTCGTTTTTTATTATCAGACAATTAATCCGTGAGAAAATGAAAATTGATGTTATAGCAATGGGGGCCAAACTTATGACCATTGATGTCCCAACTCTTAATATAAGAATTATTGATTCTTTAAACTTTCTCCCCATGAAATTAGCCCGGCTACCAAAAGCATTCGGCTTCCCTGGTTGCAAGGGATCGTTCCCACATTTTTTTAATACCAAGGCTAATCAAGATTATATCGGGCCCATGCCTGATATACAGTTTTACGGTATTGATCACATGATGCCCTCTGAGAAGGAGGAGTTTTTAACATGGTACAATGCCAATCAACATAAGGTGTTCAACTTCAGAGAAGAGTTGAAATCTTATTGTCAACAAGATGTGAACATTCTAAGGAATGCTTGCAACTTATTCAGAGACGGTATCATAGAGATGACCAAACGTGAACTGAAACTTTGTCATGACACGGGGCAAAAACCCTCTGTCGAGTTCATAGACCCTTTTCAAACACTTACCATAGCCAGCACATGTATGCAGATATTTCGAAAGATTTATTTGAAAGAAAATACCATCGCCCTGCTCCCAAAAGATCACTATCACAAAAGTCAGAAGCGTTTTTCAACCCCAGCCATACATTGGCTTCTGTATCAGGCCCAAATTGCGAACGTTACGATGCAACACGCCTTAACAGCACATGGGGAGAAACAATACGGTAATTACCATTTAGATGGTTTTGCCGTTGTAAATGGGGTACCAACCGCGTACGAGTTTAACGGTTGTTACTATCACGGCTGCCCCGATTGTTATACACCGGATGTATATAACAAACATTTGGGTATGACCAACGCAAATCTCCACAGACGCACCCTGTTGAAAAAAGAATTCTTGATTAAGCAAGGGTTGCGTGTTGTCAGCATTTGGGAACATGAGTGGAACGCTATGGTGCGTGAGGATCAATCGGTCATACAATTTCTTAAAACTGAAAATTTCCCAGAGCCGATAAAACCCAGAGATGCTCTTTTTGGTGGTAGGACAAGCACCATTAAGATGCATCACAAGGTGGTGGAGGGGGAGAAAATCCATTATTTGGACTTTACCAGTCTATACCCCTCGGTCAATCATGATAAACCCTACCCATTGGGGCATCCTACGATTATTTATAAGGATTTTGGGGATGTCAACCAATATTTTGGGTTGATCCGTTGTGAGATCCACCCACCGCGCGGTGTGTACCTACCCATCTTACCCTACCGCTGCAGTGGTAAATTGATGTTTCCACTCTGTCGCAGTTGTGTTGAGCTAAAACAAGCCGTTTGTCACCACTCTGATGAGGAGAGGTTTTTAAAAGGTACTTGGACCACCATCGAAGTCCAGGCTGCTCTAAAACAAGGTTACACTTTACGTCGCATACATGAGGTCTGGGATTTTGCCGAAGTTACCGTAGATCTCTTTTGCGATTACATCAAGGTGTTTCTCCGTGACAAACAGGAGGCGTCGGGGTTCCCCACATGGTGTATTGACGCACACAGTAATCAAACATACATTGATGATTACTACAAACATCAAGGTATAAGACTGAGGGTTGAACATATTGAGGACAATCCAGCCAGAAGAATGTTGGCTAAATTATGTCTCAACTCATTATGGGGTAAATTTGCACAGAGAGTCAACCTATCACAAACAAACATCATCACAGACCCCACCGTTCTTCACGCGTATTTATTTGACAACGCCTACGTTATTAACAGCTGCACCTTCATAGATGATGAAACAGCATGTCTCTGTTGGCAGTATGCCACCGAGTACCCCACGGTTGCGGACAATATCAACATATTTATAGCGGTTTTCACCACCGTGCATGCACGGTTAAAACTGTATCAGGTCCTAGAACCATTACAGGAGAGAGTACTGTACATAGATACAGACTCCATCATATTTGTCAGTAGTCCCGGCGAAGTAGACCCACCAACCGGTGACTATTTAGGAGATTTGACCTCCGAATTGGCCCCTGATGAATACATCGTGGAGTTTTTATCAGCTGGGCCTAAAACGTATGGTTACCACACATCTCTGGGCACTGTAGTGATGAAGGTGAAGGGTATCACGCTTAATGTGAACAACAACGTTGCCATAAACTTTGACAGTTTAAAGGATCTTGTACAGTCGTACACAGAAGGAGCTAGGGGTGAGGATGCGGATAGTATTGTTGTGACACAACCTTCTATAGTGCGTGATAAAAAACGGTGGCAAATCAACACAAATACCCTACAAAAGACTCTACGTGTTGTCTTTGATAAACGGGTGCTGTCGCCTAACGGGTTAACATATCCGTATGGTTATTGAACATATAGCAATATGGATATTAGACTACAGCATCCCTTTGCGTGTATTCTGGCAGGTCCTTCCAGCTGCGGTAAGAGTTACTTTGTTAGAAAACTCTTGGAAAATGCCCCCACCGTACTGTCGCAGGTGCCGACAAATATTGTGTGGTTATACAGTTGTTGGCAACCGCTGTACACAATTCTACAACAACAGTTTAGGCATCTCCGTTTCGTGGAGGGGATGCCTGAAAGTCTCAATGATGATCATTTACTACCTCCTCATAAGATCAATCTTATCATCGTAGATGATTTGATGATGGAAGGGGGTCACAGCGGTGAATTGGAGAAAGCATTTACCCAATACTCGCATCATCGTAACCTCAGTATTTGTTATATTGTGCAGAATATATTCAACAAGGGTAAAAGTAACAGGTCCATATCTCTAAACGCCAGTTACATTGTGCTGTTTAAAAACCCACGTGACAAGCAACAGCTGTCTGTGATAGCACGTCAGATGTACCCCTCCAAAACACGTTTCTTCATGGAGGCCTATGAGGATGCTGTTAGTAAACCCTACGGTTATCTCTTAATTGATTTAAAAACAACTACCCCCGAAGACTATAGACTACGCACAGACATTTTTCCGCCGGGGCCCCCGGCTGTCTATCTTCCTAAAAAGACTGGTAAAAACACCCATAGATAATTTATCTCTTCAGTAGTTAGAGAAGCCCCCATCATGTCAGCACGCATTCGAAGAAATTTCCCGCTGCTGCGGCTGCTTGTAAATGCATCACCCCAGCAACGCAAGGCCATTCTAGCCACGGCCACCGATGATTTGATAACAGCCATTTCGGAGATTGCTAAGAACACATTAAAGGGTCGTATTCCGCTGACGCCGTATCAGATAACAGCTTTAAGAAAGAAGAAGGTGGTTGTTAAAAAACTGTGTAACAAACGTATTGCTCTGAAGACCAAAAGGAAACTGGTGGCTCAATCTGGTGGGTTTATCGGTTCGCTCATTGGAATCGCTCTACCGCTATTAAGCGGTCTACTCAGCAGTCGGTGATGGAGCACACCCATAAAATGTTTCTTGTTGATAAACACCAGCTGGATCGGTTAACACCTACACAGTCGGAAGATTGGGATATTCGAAAGGTAGAAACCAAACGTCTTGATTCTGAAATGCGTGATGTGTTGAACAGGACTGATCTAACAGATCATGACAAAGCTGCACTATACAGCAATATTCTCCACAAATTTTTAAACCACACCAAACAGGCTGAAACTGAGAAGAATAAACTGACATTAATTATGCCCCCGGGTGACCCCAGCGTTGTTAAACACCCAGCCGATGCAGATCATGTGGTGTCTGAGGTGATTAACACCCTTAGTGACTCATACAGACCACGAGCTGAATTGTTACTGCATAAAATGGGGCTTCAGAAGCATGTGGCTGATTGGAATGAACGTGGTGAATTTCTTTATAAAGGCGATGTGATCAGAGGATCTAACATGTATGACCTGGTGAAAGCTGTCACAAGCAAACAGAACATCGCACAGACTAATGCGCCCAATGGGTGGGGTGAGTTTACAAAGGCTATAGCGGAACTCAATATACCAGGGTCTGTTGTGGGCAATGCAAAACAACGTAGATACATTGAAAATTTAAAGTTTGCCACACCTTTGGCTACTCCACAACCATCACCCCCAGCTACACCACCACCAACACCCCACCCCAACACCTATCAACTTTGGCGTGATAAAGGTTTCAGGACTTCAAAACCTACAACCAGCATCACATTTGACGATGTAGGGAGTTTCAATGCTAAACAGGCTTTTAAAACCATGAAAAAGGGGCTCAACGAAAGCTGGCTCCGGTATTAAGAACCCCCTATGCTTATACTTTTACTGTATTTTATATAATGTGTAACCAGTGTTTTTTTCACCTCAATATTATCTGTGGTATTGCCTTATTTTATTTTGTGTTGTATTACGTGTTTAATCATTTCTTTTTTCAATTTCTGTAACAGTGTTTTACAAATCAATAAAATTAAATAAAAATATATATATTTTTAAAAATAAAACTCTCAGACTCGTTATTCATGTCATTAAATGCTGTTTTTATTTTCAACATGTGTCACACAATCATTTTACATTTTTGACATAAGGTATAAAGGTGTCTACTACAAGTTGTATGGGGTGCGTGGTTTCTAGACACATAGCGAACGACCATATTATCATTATCATATAAATTAGAGCTATACATTTTCAACACAGCAGGCATTGAACCTAACACAGCCATCTTACAAATAAAAAACACACAATGATGACCACAAGTAACAGCTTTATAATGTTGTACAGGTATTTTAGAGTAACACACATTAGTAGCTAACGATTTCACATAGTCTGTGAGAACCCCTGCAAATATGGGGTGGTATGGAAAATGTGCGAGACTGTCGAAAACCGTTACAGTGTCTCCAGTTAACCACAAGGCGATCCAGTGTGTTCCACCTTTAGTTTGAGGGTCGGTGTTCATCACAAAACTGACAGGCTTATTGCGGGGTAGTACCCGGGGGCCTGTGTCGCTGGCATACACACCGATAAATGTTCTCTTGGCTTCTTTGTTTTCACTGAGCAATGCTTTGATCTGTAAGCCATCCATGGTGTTTATATGTCAAACAAGATGTTTCTTTGCGCGTTGATCTCCAGAACACTGTCAAAGACACTCCAGACAATCAGAGAGTGGGTGGCCTGCAACGCTCTTGCAAACTTTATATCAGCTCGCAGGTTTCCACTCCTTGTTAAATTGTAGTGTCCTGACGAGGCGGTGTCTGGTCTCAGATCAAAGGCCAGCAGCGTGTACCCCCGGTTATAATCTACACGGGGAAAGGATACAGCTTTATCGCACATGTGTTTCCCTGTAATAGATACCAAACCCATGTACTCTCTGATGATAGTGGGGACTGTAAAATTGGGTGTGTAGGGTTTGGCAGGTATCACGACTCCATCTTTGTACAACGCTGCATAATTCATGCTACAGTGCTTGAAATCAAAAGGGTTCCTCGTGTAGTCTCCTGAAAGTGCCACTGTTTCAACAATACCCATAATGATGATTTTTGGTAGCTGCCCCATATAGAGGTTGTCCTGACTGGTACCACGACTACCAATGGGTATGCTAAACACCTTCACCGCGACTCTTTCAACAGGGTATTTTGCATTAGACAGTAACAATGCTTCAGCATGTGCCAGTCTAACAGTTGGTGAAACAACAACTCGTTTCACAAATAAACTGGCCGCCGTCACGACCAGCTTGTATTGTTCGGCATCGCCGGACATGAGACAGAAAGAGTCAGAGTTTCTGGAGAGCTTCACTTTGAGATCCACACCGTTGATTAGAAGTTTATCTTGGAAGAATATATCGCTATGCACCCGGCCTATTAAATCCACAGTTCTGCTCAATGTTGTGTGTCTAGCCCTCTTGACGAATCCGTGGTTGGTACCGTCCAGAAGTGTGTTGTCAAAATCACCGGGGGCGTCCCTATAGAAAAGACCGGCTGTGAGTTGATTGTCCATGACATCGGTTCCATAATTTAACAAAGTCTCAATATAGGCCCGATAGGGGTACATGTTGTCGCTCTGTGTTATCAAACGATCCCCCAAAGTCACATCAACTTGGCTGAACATGCTGGCTATGGGGTATGTAACTGTTGTCACACGCGCTGCAGCAACCAGATCCGTACCATCGGCATTTGTTATTTTACAGGTCAGATGAAGCAACGTGTCATTAAGGTCCATATACAGATCCGTGGAACCGGATACATAGAATTCTATCGGTGCCAATGGGGATAAAGCTGCCAAGGGTGACACCTCAAGGAAAAAATTGTTCTCTATACTGGTTTGTGTAGGTGGTACTGTGAACAAATCTAGTTCGGATTTCACACACTCTCCTGATGCGCTGTGTAGGAAAGCCATCTTTGTTTAAAAAATGTCACCGCCCTTTTGATGTTTAGAAGTGTTGCGCTTCTTCTTGATCAGCCGTCTGTGTGGTGTGGCTGACCGTCTTTTCTTGGCAGGTCTTGGAGGGCCTCTCTGATGTTGCCTGGATCTCTTCCTCTTAAGACCGCCACACAGTCTGTAAATGAGACCATCACCCCTTTGTTCACCCTTTTTCTCATTAGCAATACGGTTAGCAATGGCTGTTGTCACACCGCCCACCACTTCTTTGGCAATATTACCTGCTGCTGTTTTCACGTGTGGTTTAGCTATTTCAAAACCCCTTCGCAGGAAGGGCATAGCACGTCGAAAGAGACTTCTGAAGATACCCCCGAGGCCTGCCCCATACATCACTGGTGTTCCTGTAAAATACGGTTGATTGCCAAACCCCGCTTGAGATCTGTAATATTCCATGTAAGCCCTGGGGTCACCGTGGTTCTTCATGACCGCCATTATGATGTGTTAATAGTTAGACTGCAGAGGTCTGAAGTGTAGCCGCAACCAGATTTTGCCGTATTTAAATGGTATAAACTCGCCTTGGTCGTCTCTTATCTGGATGTTGATGGTGTCAAAATGGCTTTTACAGATGGGGACGTAGTCTGGCTTGTCGTATTGCAGGTTCACCACCTCATTGTTATTACCCTTGACCTGTACGGTTCTCAGCAACGGGGCGTAACTATCCCCCACTCTCTGATACTCTACAATATCGCTATACACCAGCAAGTTGTATGATCCTCCGTATATATCAGCCCTACTGTTGTCAAGAGGTTGTTTCTCATGAACTTGTAGCACTGTGCCTAATATGTTACGGAGTCTTCCCCTTGTTGATAATTTAACGCTATCATCCGGGCTTTGCAGAATCACACGTCTCTGATACTCATCATAATAGAGTATTGTTTCTGGATAGTGCGGCATATTTGTTGCTATAGACCTGTTGATGGGTCTCAAAAGATCAACTATTGTGGGGAAATAACCTCCTCGGAAATACCCCTTCATCGGATCCTGTAGACTATTCTTCTTTAGGGTAAAGATCGCCTGCTCACTACTCACAGTATCCCACGTTCTGACGTATTGAATCTCTGTCAACCCTACAGTCCATCGCCCTTCTAAATTTACAGGCTTAGCAAGTTGCACTGTAAAATTAGATATTTTATTATCAGGGAACGTGTCACGGGATGCATTGCTGGGTAGTATGATGGCAAATGCTAAATTATCCATTATTTTTTAACCTCGCACGCCAACACCCTCTAGAGAAGCTGCGCTGACCCAACTGTTGAATTTCTCAGGCCACCCTAACCATTTCACTAAACATTGTTTCCCACCACCGCGACCTTTAGTGTTGATGACTTTCTCTATTCTATACACCCTGTTTTCATCCTTGCTCACTTTCTGAATTTCCTCCCGATAGAAAATACCTTTCACAGCGTCGTTTTGATAATCTATGAGCTTGTATACACAAACTCCTTCCTTGTGAGCCACCCCGTCTACTATAAAAATTTCATCGCTATAGTTTTGTTCATACCCCTTAGTAAACACCCCCTTTAATTTGGATATACGAACATGATCGCCAATTTTTAAGGGGGGTCGTGATGTCTTTAAAGATAGTTTTTGACCGTAAAGATTTTTCCAAATCTCTAACGAGTTATGTGTTGTTACTGCTGTAGGTGCGGTTTTAATAGATCTATGGTATGTGTTGTTATAGACATTTATGAAATCCTGTAGCACATTAGTATATCTACGGGTATTTTTAGCTGTAAAGTAACGCCATATACGGGTTTTAAAGGTGCGTATGAACCGTTCTATAACAGCGGCTTTGACTTCTGAATGGGTGGTAAAATGATGCACCTTGTATTGTTTTAAAACTATTTTTAGTGGTTTATTTAGAAACTCCTTCCCAGCATCCGTCTGCAGTTTGGCGGGCACTCTACCCTTTTTGAATATATGTTTAAAACCCATAGCCACTGTGGGCCCACTCTTATCTTTTAAAGCCACCACATAAGCATATTTTGATAGGACATCTATAACCGCTAGAATATATCTACAACCATCATTATCCCCTTGGAATTGACCTATATCTATTAAATCAGCCTGCCATTGTCGATCGATATCAGATACCATGGTCGCTCTTCGTTTAAAATGTTTTCGGGCTGGTTTATGCAGTGAGTAGGATTCTTGATCACCCAACCATGTCGAAATGACACCCCTCTTCAATCTCTCACCATCAGATCTCAGTTTACGATGGAGGGCCTCCACGCCCCCAAAACTACCCACACCGCCGACATCATAGTATAATTTGGTCAGCTTTGCATTAGACATGATCACCACCAACACACGTACAGAAAAAACAAAGTCTCTTTTTATGAAACATCGGATTTTATTAAGACATTTAAAATATTTAATGATATAACATGACATATATGATTTTGTTGACAATGAAAATTCCAGGATACAGGATACATGTTTACTTCTCAGCATTTCTTGAGATTTCCTGAAAACGAGGTAATGTGTGTAAATAGCATACATCAGCATCCAGCAAAAAACAATCTGTGTGACGGTCCAAAAAGTTGGGCTCTATACTTTCTTTGGTACAGTCTATTACCCCATTTGTGCACAGTTTTCTCAATCAGGCTTCTGACACAGTGTGGACACCCCCTTGTAAATTGTTTCAGTTTTAAATAGGGTGTGGTAGACCCATGTATAGCCCATAGGGTTTTACTAACACATCGTTCAGGACCTTTTCCCATCTTCAATTTTATTTCTGGCTGTATCGTTCTCAACATTTTAACAATCATGAATGAGCACACGCTGTAGCTGACACGGCGTAGTGCATTTTCAGCATAGTTTGTTTCTAGACACTCATGACCCTCCTGTCCCGGTTCATCATATTTATGTCCTTCACACCATCTGTAGAAATATTTTTTCAAATAGGTTTTCACCACAATAGCTGTGTAACCCTGTAGAGCTATGGTGTCAGCCCATGATATTCTTGCGGCATGCTGCCCTCCGCTGACCCCTGGTTCAACATCCAATTCCAGAAATGGAGCATTCATGGCATATTCACACTGGGGACAGATGTTGTAAGTCTGTTTCACAAAGGATTGGGCAAAACGTCTGTAACAAACACAGCAGCCTATAATGGTTGTATCATCTCCCAACCTTTTTTCAGAACCATACAAGATTATAGAGATACATTCCTTACACAGGGATGATTTCTGGTTTGTAGTTTTTTTAAAACGTTTGGAACATATTGCACAGGGGACCGCTATGTGGTTTACCACACCTACAGATTGCCCTTCACAATCCTCATCCAACATGGCTATACATTTCTTACACAATCTGTTTTTCAGGTTTTCAGGGTTTTCCACATGACTGGAGCAGCAGACGCAGGTTATGTTGATACGATTGATCCAGCTCCTCTTCTGCATGTTTGTCACATTTTCATCTGTTTCCATCTGTGTAACATATAAAAAACCAACACATGAATAACTATACATATTTGTTGCCAATAGATAATTATAAACATGGTTTATACAATACATACCGGTTGTTCCATCTCTACATCTTTGTCTGTCTCAGCCGTTGTTGGGGCATCCAGATTACAGCTCACATAAGGACCCTCATCAATCTCCATTGGTTTTGATGCATCCTCTTTTCCACCACACATGTTCATGGTTTCATATCCGCTGTCATTTATCTCCATCGGTTCTGGCCCCACCTCCTCTGTCTGTGTTAGTTGTCCCACACAAACAGGTTGATCACAAACCACATCGATAGAGAGGTCACACATATCCACATCCGCCACATCAGCGCTAGAATTCGCCGGGGAGTTCCAGACGGCAGCAATTGTAGACCCACGGTCTTTGGAACTCTGGCCAACACGCAGATCATGTATCTCCTTGCTAAGCTCTGCATCGCTGAAGCTGGCTATGGCTGTATCCGTGTTATCCGGGTAGATCACCTCTTCACAGGTGCGATATCTACCTCTCAAATGTTCAGGAAGAAAACTATCTTCAGAGTCGCTGGAGCTATCCCGTATCTTGGGGTAGTCGCTGTAGTCAAAGAGCCGTCTGTGATAGCGCTTAAAACTGGCTTTGGATGCTTTTTCTATAGCCTTCCCAGTCTCCATGGGTTCTGCGCTGCTAAAACAGGCTTTGGACGGTGTCTCTGTAGTCTTCCCAGCCTCCATGTTTTCTTTCTTGTTCTGACGTCACAAAGGTCTTGAGGTAGAACTGTTGTTTTCCAAGACCAACATGTTTTGTTATATAGGGCTTTAAGCCCTGCCCATCTCTGACACTGTTGTCTTGAACCCACCCCTAAACCCACCCCCAACTACATTTGATATTAAAAACATTTGATATCGCGCTTAAAAGGGGTGGGGGTGTT
>JAVHNC010125526.1:0-13375 GCA_034782935.1 Micropsitta keiensis | reverse complement strand
AGAGGCGCAAAAATGTGAGGAGGGCGAGGGGTTTAGGGGGAACGTATGGGCCTGAAGCTAGTCACATCGGACATTATATGCAAGGATTGCTGATTTCACGTGAGGTGTACGACTAATAAATCCATCTGGTACGTAGCTTCATGAGTAATGGGGAGGAGCCTAGGTATTGGTAAGGTATGTCCGTCAAGCATTCACTCTATGGGGCCTTGTTCTGGTCGGAGAGCAGGTTATGTGGTGTTGGAGAGTCAGGTCTTAGAGCATTCATCCTGGGTCCGTTGGGAGGGTAGTCCAGTGAGTAGGGTATGTCCGTTTACATATGATGGGCTTAGTCCGTGCATGTAGGATAGTTGGTTAATAGTGTTTATTACCGGGACCATAGGTTAATATATGGGGAATATAAATGTATGCACGATGTACATAACCAAATAACCCCCGCAATCCCCGGGGGGGGGAAGGGGGGGGGGTCCTGAGAGCATTATTAGGCCATCTTAGCTGTTCCTGTAGTTGAAAATGACAATAACGGCTTTTCGAGCCGTAGGTCTCGGGTAGTGGCCGAGCAGGAATGATGACTTACTTTGTATTTTTTCTAGGGGTCTGCTTTGTTGTGGGAGTTTTAGGTGTAGCGTCGAATCCTTCGCCGTATTATGGGGTAGTTGGCTTGGTTCTAGCATCTGTGGCTGGGTGTGGATGGTTGTTGAGTCTTGGGGTTTCGTTTGTAGCCCTGGTGCTGTTTATGGTATATTTGGGGGGTATGTTGGTGGTGTTTGTTTATTCCGTGGCCCTGGCCGCGGAGCCTTTTCCTGAGGCTTGGGGGAACTGACGTGTAGTAGGGCATGCGGCAGTGCTTGTGGCGGTGGTTTTAGGGGGGTTAGTGCTGGGGGGGTTCGTTGGGTCTTGGGGGCTTGGGGTTGTGACTGTTGACAGTGTTGGGATGTTTACTGTACGGCTGGATTTTAGTGGGGTGGCTATGCTCTATTCGCGGGGGGTTGGGATGTTCTTGGTTGCAGGTTGAGGGCTGTTGTTGACTTTATTTGTTGTGTTGGAGCTTGTGCGGGGGTTGTCTCGGGGGGCTATTCGGGCAGTTTAGGGGTCAGGGTCAGAGAATAGTTTATCGTAAAATGCCAGCTTTGGGAGCTGGAGATAAAGGTTTAAGTCCTTTTTTTCTGAGGCCCGGGATACTCTAAGAAGTGGTTAGTCTTCAGTCTTTGGTTTACAAGACCAATGTTTTGCATAAACTATTAGAGTATTTAGCAGTTAAGCATTTTGTTCTCTAGGGCGCTTACAGCGGGGAAGAGGAATAGGATGATGGTGAAGTAGGTAATTGATGCTAGTTGCCCGATGATGATGAATGGGTGTTCGACGGGTTGGCTTCCTACTCATGTTAAGACGAGGAGGTTGGCCACTAATGTTCAGAACAGGAGCTGGGAGAGCGGCCGAAATGTTATTGTTCGTTGTTTTGACTTGTGGAGGAAGGGGATTAGGAATAGGATCAGTACGGAGGCGGCTAGTGCTAGGACGCCTCCTAGTTTGTTTGGGATCGATCGTAGGATGGCGTAGGCAAATAGGAAGTACCACTCTGGTTTGATGTGTGGCGGGGTTACTAGCGGGTTTGCGGGGGTGAAGTTTTCTGGGTCCCCTAAGAGGTTTGGTGAAAATAGGGCCAGTGCTATAAGGGGGGTAAGTATGAGGATAAACCCCAGGATGTCTTTGAAGGAGAAGTATGGGTGGAATGGGATTTTGTCACAGTCTGATACAATGCCTAGGGGGTTGTTTGAGCCTGATTCGTGCAGGAAGGTTAAGTGGACTAGGGTGATCCCTGCGATTAAAAAGGGCAGGAGGAAGTGAATGGCGAAGAATCGGGTCAGGGTTGGGTTGTCCACTGAGAACCCCCCTCAGGCCCATTCTACCAGGGTTTGTCCGATGTACGGGAGGGCTGAAAACAGGTTGGTAATTACGGTGGCTCCTCAGAATGATATTTGTCCTCATGGCAGGACATAGCCCACAAAAGCGGTTGCTATGAGAGTGAGCAGGAGGATTACTCCTGTATTTCAGGTTTCTTTGTACAGATAGGAGCCGTAGTAGAAGCCTCGCCCGATATGCAGGTAGATGCAA
This sequence comes from Micropsitta keiensis, assembly GCA_034782935.1. Lineage (NCBI taxonomy): Eukaryota > Metazoa > Chordata > Aves > Psittaciformes > Psittacidae > Micropsitta > Micropsitta keiensis. Next base: position 11,263 of record JAVHNC010125526.1, on the reverse strand, counting down.
ATGAAGAAGAATGAGGCGCCATTGGCGTGGAGGTTGCGGATGAGTCAGCCGTACTGGACATTTCGGCATGTGTTGGCTACTGAGGAGAAGGCAAGGGATGTGTCTGCGGTGTAGTGCATAGCCAGTAGAAGGCCTGTTAGGATTTGTGTGGCTAGGCAAATGGCGAGCAGAGACCCAAAGTTTCATCAAGCGGAGATATTAGAAGGGGCGGGGAGATCGATTAGGGAGTTGTTAATTATTTTTAGCAGGGGGTGGGATTTGCGGATGTTTGGGGCCATTAGAAGGTCTGTGTGGTTAGGATTATTACTAGGATAGATAGGGCGAAGGATCCCAGGTAGGTTTTGATGAGTCCGGTGTGCGCTAGGGTTGCGGCTTTGCTTGCGGCCACCTGTAGCTCGGCGAGGCCTTCTGGCCCTATTTTTTTGAGCCAGGAGAGGTCGATTAGGTGTAGGGCGATGTTTTGCCCTTTTTCTAGCAGGGTCTTGGAGCAGAATCGGTGGACTAGAGGGTTGAAGTAGCCTAGTAGGGAGGAGAAGTTTATGAGGTGGCTTGGTTTGGGGTGGGTGAGGGTGTGTGTTATGTTCGAGAGTTCGAGGGCTAGGATAATACCTAGGATTGTTACTAGGATAGCAGCGGTTTTGGTAATTAGGGGTATGGTTATTGGGGGTGTTTTGGCTGGTGTGATGAAGGAGGTGATTAGCATTCCTGCTATAATGCTGCCCAGGGCAAGGCGAGTTAGGGGGGCAGTGATTAGTGGGTTGTTTTCGTTTATTGGTGTAATTGGGGGGATACGGGTTTGCCCGGCTTGGACTAGGAGGGTTATGCGGATGCTGTAGGTTGCAGTGAATGCTGTGGCTAGAAGGGTTAATGATAGGGCTCAAGTGTTTAAGTAGGATGTATTTAGGCTTTCGATGATGAGGTCTTTCGAGTAGAACCCGGCTAAAAATGGGGTCCCTATGAGTGCCAGGTTGCCGATGGTTAAGCAGGAGGTAGTGACTGGGAGTATTTTTTGCAGGCCGCCTATTTTTCGGATGTCCTGTTCCCCATTTAGGCTGTGGATAATGGACCCGGAGCATAGGAATAGTATGGCTTTAAAGAAGGCGTGAGTTGAGATGTGTAGGAACGCTAGTTGGGGGAGGTTTAGTCCGATGGCGACTATTATTAGTCCGAGTTGGCTGGATGTTGAGAAGGCGATGATCTTTTTAATGTCGTTTTGGGTTAGGGCGCATGTGGCGGCGAATAGGGTCGATAGGGCACCTAGGCATAGGCATGCAGTTAGGGCTGTTTGGTTGGAGGCTAGTAGTGGGTGTATACGGATGAGTAGGAAGATTCCAGCTACTACTATGGTGCTGGAGTGTAATAGGGCTGATACGGGGGTGGGGCCTTCTATGGCTGCGGGCAGTCACGGATGCAGCCCAAATTGCGCGGATTTTCCTGCGGCTGCGAGAATTAGTCCTAGGAGGGGGAGGATGGGGGTTTGGTGGGGGTGTACGGCTTGTTGAATTTCTCAGGTGTTGAAGGTTGATGCTAGTCACGCCATGCTCAGGATCAGGCCGATGTCTCCAATCCGGTTGTAGATTACGGCCTGTAGGGCGGCGGTGTTAGCTTCTGCTCGGCCTTGTCATCAGCCGATAAGGAGGAAGGATATGATTCCTACGCCTTCCCAGCCGATGAATAGGAGGAACATGTTGTTTGCGGTTGTTAGTAGCAGCATAGCAATTAGGAATGTCAGCAGGTAGGTGAAAAATTTTGTTACATACGGCTCGGAGGCCATGTACCATATGGCGAATTGTAGGATGGATCATGTCACAAATAGGGCAATGGGGAGGAATGTTATTGAATACTGGTCTATTTTCAGGCTTAGGGGAATTTTGAAGTTTATAATAAATTTTCACTCTCAGTGGCAGGTAATGGACTCTAGTCCCGAGTAGATAAATGCGGTTGTTGGGGCCAGGCTTGTTAGAAATGCAGCTTTTACGGTGCGAGTAATAGTGAGGGGGGTGTTTTTAAAGTTCTTGAAGAGAAGCGGGAGGATGATTGGAGTTAGGAGGATGGTTAGTGTGAGGAGTGTGAGGGAGTTAATTAGTAGGGTCGTATTCACTACTTTTACTTGGAGTTGCACCAAGATGGATGGCTCCTAAGACCAGTGGATTACTGTTATCCTTTAAAAGTAAGGGGGCTGGGATTTAAAGCCCAGATACAAGAATTAGCAGTTCTTGTTGGTTTAACCTCCCCTCGGCAGGCAAGAAGGTTCGAACTTCTATTTTTAGGATCACAGCCTAATGTTTGGTTTAAACTATGCTTGCATAAGGGGGCTCCAGAGATTAGTTCGGGCTTGAGGATCAAGAGGAACATGGGGATAATGTGGAGTGTTATGAGCAGGTGTTCTCGTGTAGTTGAGTTTTGGATAGATGTGATGTGGGAGGGAATTGAGCCTCGTTGGGTGATTAGTAGCATGAATAGGGTGTATGATGCGGTTAGTAGGGTGGCAATTCCCGTTAGGATGATTGTGAGGGCGGATCAGTTAAATAAGGTGATTATGATGGTTAGTTCTGCCATAAGGTTTGTTGTTGGGGGAAGGGCCATGTTTGTTAAGTTGGCTAATAGTCATCAGGTGGCCATGAGGGGTAGTAGGGGTTGGAGGCCTCGTGTGAGTAGGAGGATCCGGCTGTGTGTGCGTTCGTAGTTTGTGTTGGCCAGGCAGAATAGTATGGAGGAGGTTAGTCCGTGGGAGATTATTAGGATTATTGCTCCCGAGAATGATCAGTGAGTTTGGATTATTCCTGCGGCGATAACCAGCCCTATGTGGCTGACGGATGAGTAGGCGATTAGTGATTTTAGGTCTGTCTGTCGGAGGCAGATTGAGCTGGTTATTAGGGCACCTCAGAGGGCCAGGGTTAGGAAGGGGTAGTGGAGGAGGTTGGATAGTGGCCCTATTAGTAGGGTGACTCGTATGATCCCGTAGCCCCCTAGTTTTAGTAGGAGAGCGGCGAGGAGTATTGAGCCTGCGATGGGGGCTTCTACGTGGGCTTTTGGTAGTCAAAGATGCAGGCCATATAGGGGGGCTTTTACTATGAATGCTATAAGTAGCGCTAGTCCTGATAGAATGCTTGTTCATGAGGTGGATAGGGTTGGGTGGGTTAGCTCTAGGGTTGGTAGGTGTAGGGTGCCGATCTTTACGTACAGGTGCATGAGTGTGATTAAAAGGGGTAGTGAGCTTACTAGTGTATAAAATAGTAGGTAGGTGCCGGCGCTGAGACGTTCAGGCTGGCTTCCTCACCGTGTGATTAGGATTAGGGTTGGAATAAGCGTGGCCTCGAATGCAATATAAAATAGTGCTAGCTCTGTGGTGGAGAAGGCCAGGAGGATGAACGGTTGGACTATAATTAGGGTTGAAATGAAGGTTCGCTTTCGTGGTAAGGGTTCTTCTTGGAGGTGGTTCTGGCTTGCTATAATTATAAGTGGAAGGAGTCAGCAGGATAGTACTAGGAGGGGGGAGGAGATCTGGTCGATTCCTGTTCAATTGGACAGGAATTTGTAGGGGTAGTAGGTTGGGATCAGCCATTGGAGGCTGAGAGCGGCGATTAGTAGGCTATACATGGTAGTATTAGTTCATAGAAATTTTGGTGGGGATAGTAGGGCTGTTGGGAGTAGTATAATTGTTGGTAGGATAATTTTTAGCATTGTAGTAAGTTTAGGTTGTGCAAGTGGTCGGAGCCGTGGGTGCGGGTGGAGGCCACTAGGATGGCTAGGCCTGTGCCTGCTTCGCATGCTGAGAAGGTGAGCATGATGATTGGTACCATGGCGAATGAAGGGGTTTGGCTCTCGATAGTCCATATTGTCAGGCCTACGAATATTGAGAGTATCATGCTTTCAAGGCATAGTAGGGCGGATACTAGGTGGGTTCGGTGGAAGGCCAGTCCTAATCCGCTAAGAATGAAGGCTGAGTAGAAGCTCAGGTGCAGGGGCGACATAAGAAAGTTACAGGGTTGGCTGTAGTCTGCTGGGCCGAAACCAGCTGTCTTCTGGCTAGACTAACTTTCTGTTATTCTGCCCACTCTAGGCCCCCCTGGGCTCACTCGTAGGCTAGCCCTAGGGTTAGGAGAAATAGAATAGCTGCGGTTCAGGCAAGGGTCATTAGGGGTGACTGTAGTTGAATTGCCCATGGCAGGGGGAGTAGGAGGGCGATTTCTAGGTCGAACAGGAGGAACAGGATGGCTACTGAGGAAGAATCGGACCGAGAATGGCAGGCGTGCAGACCCGAGGGGGTCAAATCCGCATTCGTATGGTGAGAGTTTTTCTGAGTCGGGAGTTATCTGGGCGAGTCAGAAGTTTAGTGCGGTTAGGATGGCACTTAGGGTTAGTGACAGGGAGAACATGAATGTGAGTATGTTCATTGCTCTTCTCTGGGTTTACACCAGATTTTAGAGATTGGAAGTCAATTGTAATTAATATACTAGAAGAGCAAGATCCTCATCAGTAGATGGTTATGTAGAGGAATAGTCAGATGACGTCTACGAAGTGTCAGTATCAGGCTGCGGCTTCAAATCCGAAGTGGTGGTCTGATGTGAAGTGGAACTTGATTAGTCGGAGGAGGCAGACGGTTAGGAAGGTGGATCCAATGATCACGTGGAGTCCGTGGAATCCAGTGGCAACAAAGAAGGTGGAGCCGTAGACGCTGTCGGCAATTGAGAATGGGGCTTCGTGGTATTCTATTGCTTGAAGGGCGGTGAAGTAGAATCCCAGGAGGATTGTCAATGTTAGGGCGTGGATGGCGTGTTTCCGGTTTCCCTCTGTAATGCTGTGGTGGGCTCATGTGACGGTTACGCCTGAAGCTAGGAGGATGGCTGTGTTTAGTAGTGGGACTTCTATGGGATTGAGCGGTTTGATACCTGCTGGGGGTCATTGGCCTCCTAGTTCGGGGGTTGGTACTAGGCTTGAGTGGAAGAATGCTCAGAAGAACCCCAGGAAGAAGAAGGCCTCAGACGTGATGAAGAGGATTATGCCGTATCGTAGGCCTTTTTGGACTGTGGGCGTGTGGTGGCCTTGGAAGGTGCTTTCTCGGACAATGTCTCGTCATCATTGGAGCATTACCAGGAGTATTGATAAGAGGCCGGTGGCTAGTAGGACAGATGAGTTGTAGTGAAATCATATGACTAGTCCTGAGGTTGTGAGTAGGGCGGCGGCAGCCCCGAAGATTGGTCAGGGGCTGGGGTCAACTATGTGGTAGGAGTGTGCTTGGTGTGCCATTAGATGTTTTCTTGTAAGTACAGGCTTAGGAGAAGGACGAAAACGTAGGCCTGGATTATGGCCACTGCTACTTCTAGGATGGTGAGGAGTAGTAGGATGGCTATTGTTAGGATTGATACTGCGGGGAGGATGGGCATGAGTGCGATGGAGGCTGTGGAGATGAGCTGAATAAGCAGGTGTCCGGCTGTGAGGTTTGCTGTGAGGCGGACTCCTAGGGCCAAGGGTCGGATCAGTAGGCTAGTTGTTTCGATCAGGATTAGTGCGGGGATCAGGGGTGTTGGGGTGCCCTCTGGCAGTAAGTGGGCTAAGGAGGCTGATGGTTTGTTTCGTAGGCCTGTTAGTAGGGTAGCAAGTCACAGGGGGAAGGCCAGGGCTATGTTTATGGATAGTTGGGTGGTTGGGGTGAATGTGTATGGGAGAAGTCCTAGGAGGTTGATTGTGAGGAGTATGGTTATTAGTGATGTCAGTATTAGGGCTCATTTGTGGCCGTTTTTGTTTAACGGGATTATCAGTTGTTTCGTGATTAGGTGCAGGAGTCACAGTTGAATGGTGGATAGTCGGTTGTTGATTCATCGGTTGCTTGGGGATGGGAACAGTAAGGCTGGGAAGAGCAGGGATAGTAGGATTAGGGGGATGCCAAGCAGGTAGGGGCTTGAGAATTGGTCAAAGAAGCTTAGGTTCATGGTCAGGCTCATGGTGTGGGTTTAGTGGTGAGTGATGGTTTTTTTGATGGGGGGTTTGTTGTGGTGAAGGTTAGTAGTTTTGGTTGGATTAAGAGTGCGAGGGTTAGTCAAGTTATGACTATGACTGAGAATCATGGTGCGGGGTTGAGTTGGGGCATATCATTAAGGAGGGAGTAATTCCTCTTTAGCTAGCTTAAAAGGCTAGTGCTGTTGCATAGCTTCTTAATGATTAGGATGATGATAGGAGGGATGATCAGGCTTCAAAATGTGGGAGTGGGGTAGATTCTACTACAATGGGCATGTAGCTGTGATTAGCCCCGCAGATTTCTGAGCACTGGCCGTAGAAAACTCCAGGTCGGGTGGCAATGAACGAGGTTTGGTTCAGTCGGCCTGGGATCGCATCTGTTTTAACTCCGAGCGTTGGGACTGCTCACGAGTGGAGCACGTCTCCGGCAGTAATAATTACGCGGATTGGTGATTCTATGGGTACAACTACGCGGTGGTCAACTTCTAGGAGTCGGAAGTGCCCATTTGGCAGGTCTGTGGTGGGAATTATGTAAGAGTCGAATGAGAGGTCCTTAAAGTCTGTGTATTCGTAGCTTCAGTATCACTGATGGCCGATGGCTTTTAGTGTGAGGTCTGGCTCGTCGATTTCGTCTATTATGTATAGGATTTGTAGGGATGGGAGGGCAAGGAGTACTAGGACGATGGCGGGTAGGATTGTCCAGATTAGTTCTACTTCTTGGGCGTCTACTGCATTGGATGACAGTTTTTCTATTAGTATGTGGGCTAAGAGGTACAGGACTAGGCTGCAGATGGTTAAGGCAACAATCAGAGCGTGGTCGTGGAATTCAACGAGTTCTTCTATAATGGGTGATGAGGCGTCTTGGAATCCTAGTTGGGAGTGGTTGGCCACATGAGATGTACAGGGGTTTCACCTGTGATTTGGCCTTGACAAGGCTATGTAATTGGTTTACTAACGTCTCATGAGAAAGAAGCATAAGTGGCTATGCAGCTGGCTTGAAACCAGTGTATGGAGGTTCGATTCCTTCCTTTCTTGTACTTGAACGAAAGCTGGCTCCTCGAAAGTGTGGTATGGAGGGGGGCAGCCGTGGATTCACTCAATGTTTGTGGCGGTTAATTCTGGTTGTAAGACTTTCCGTTTGGCTGAGAAGGCCTCTCAGATGATGAATATTAGTATGATTACAGCTACTATTGAGATTAGGGACCCAATAGAGGAGACGGTGTTTCACAGTGTGTAGGCATCAGGGTAGTCTGAGTATCGTCGGGGCATTCCTGCTAGGCCTAGGAAGTGTTGGGGGAAGAATGTTAGGTTTACTCCTGTAAATATCACTCCGAAGTGGGCTTTTGCTCATGTCTGGTGCAGGGTGAATCCTGTGAGAAGGGGGAATCAGTGAGTGAATCCGGCCAGGATGGCAAAGACGGCGCCCATGGATAGTACGTAGTGGAAGTGGGCGACTACGTAGTACGTGTCATGTAGGGCGATGTCTAGGGAGGAGTTCGCAAGGACGATCCCTGTTAATCCCCCGATGGTAAATAGGAAGATAAATCCTAGAGCCCAGAGTATTGGGGGATCCCATTTAATTGTCCCTCCGTGCAGGGTGGCGAGTCAGCTAAAGACTTTAATTCCGGTGGGGATAGCGATGATTATGGTGGCGGATGTGAAGTAGGCTCGGGTGTCTACGTCTATTCCCACAGTGAACATGTGGTGGGCTCAGACGATGAACCCTAGGAAGCCGATGGATAGCATGGCTCAGACTATTCCTATGTAGCCAAAGGGTTCTTTTTTGCCTGAGTAGTATGTAACTACGTGGGAGATAATGCCAAATCCTGGGAGAATTAAGATATAGACTTCTGGGTGGCCAAAGAATCAAAATAGGTGTTGGTACAGGATTGGGTCTCCTCCTCCGGCGGGGTCAAAGAATGTGGTGTTTAGGTTTCGGTCGGTTAATAGTATTGTGATGCCGGCGGCGAGGACGGGGAGTGATAGGAGGAGTAGGATGGCGGTAATTAGGACCGATCAAACGAAAAGTGGGGTTTGGTATTGTGAGAGTGCGGGGGGTTTTATGTTGATGGCTGTGGTAATGAAGTTAATGGCTCCGAGGATGGAGGAGACACCGGCTAGGTGAAGTGAGAAGATAGCCAGGTCTACCGAGGCTCCGGCGTGGGCCAGGTTGCCTGCTAGGGGTGGGTACACGGTTCAACCTGTGCCAGCGCCAGCTTCTACGGTGGATGAGGCGAGTAGTAGGAGGAATGACGGCGGGAGGAGTCAGAAGCTTATGTTGTTTATTCGTGGGAATGCTATGTCGGGGGCACCGATTATTAGGGGGACCAGTCAGTTGCCAAATCCCCCAATTATGATGGGCATTACTATGAAGAAGATTATTACAAAGGCGTGAGCGGTGACGATCACGTTATAAATTTGGTCGTCGCCCAGGAGGGTCCCTGGTTGGCCTAGTTCTGCGCGGATTAGCAGGCTGAGTGCTGTGCCAATTATTCCAGCCCATGCCCCGAAGATAAGGTATAGAGTGCCGATGTCTTTGTGGTTGGTAGAGAATAGTCATCGATTGATGAAAGTCACGGGTAAGATGGCTGAGTGTTAAAGCGTTAGGCTGTAGTCCTTTTTACAGAGGTTCAATTCCTCTTCTTATCGGCCCCGTGGTGAAGTTCATGTTGAGTTGCAAGCTCATCGATGCGCACGAGAGTGTGCCGGGGCCTTAGGCAGAGGCCAGTAGGTTTGGGCGTTTAGCTGTTAACTAAAATTTTACGGGATCGAAGCCCGTCTGTCTAGCAGAGGCTTTAGCTTAATTAAAGCACCTGGTTTGCATCCAGGAGATACGGGTTAGTGTCCTGTTGGCCTTAGTGCAGAAACTAAGAGGGTTTAACTCTTATTTAAGGCTTTGAAGGCCTTCGGTTTAAGGGGGTGTTATCCTAAGTTTCTAGACAATAGCGTGGACTATGGGGGAGAGGGGGAGTAGGAGGATTGATAGTGAGGCTAGGATTGCGGTGGGCGTGCTTGGGGGTTTGCTAGTGTACCACTGTTTCATGTGGTTAGATGAGTTCGGTGGGAGGGTGATTGTTGAGTGGTATGCAAGGCGCAGGTAGAAGAATAGGCTAAGTAGGGATAGTATGGCAATTGCTATGGCTGCGGGGGTTATTTCCTGCTTAGTTAGTTCTTGGATGATGAGTCATTTTGGCATGAATCCTGTTAGTGGGGGGAGGCCTGCTAGGGATAGTAGTACTAGTATCAGGGTGGCGTTTAGTACTGGGGTTTTTGTTCATGAGGTTAGAACTATAGATAGGTTGAGGGCTTTGATCTTGTTCAGGGCCATGAATACAGCTGATGTTATGATTGTGTAAAGGTAGAAGGTAAGTAGTGCTAGCTTGGGGCTGTAGACTAGAATGATGGCGATTCAGCCCAGGTGAGAGATGGATGAGAAGGCTAGGATTTTGCGCGTTTGTGTTTGATTAAGTCCTATTCAGCCCCCCAATGCTGCTGAAGCTAGGGCTATTGTGGTAAGTAGGGCTGGGTTGAGAGATTTGGATGTCATTAGGAGGAGGGTCAGTGGGGGAAATTTTATGAGGGTTGAGAGCAGGAGGGCTGTTATTAGGGGGGATCCTTGTAGGACTTCTGGGAATCAGAAGTGAAATGGGACTAGGCCCAGTTTGATTGCGATTGCTGCTGTGAGCAGCAGGCATGAGGTCGGGTGGTTAAGCTGTGTGATATCCCACTGGCCGGTGGCTCAGGCGTTGGTTATGCTAGAGAATAACACTAGGGCGGAGGCAGCTGCTTGTGTCAGGAAGTACTTTGTTGCGGCTTCTACTGCTCGTGGGTGGTGGGACTTGGAGATTAGGGGGATAATGGCTAGTGTGTTAATTTCTAGTCCGGTTCAGGCTAGGACTCAGTGGTTGCTAGAGATTGTGATTGTTGTGCCTAATGCGAGACTGAGGACTAGGACTGGGGTTGCATGGGGGTTCATTAGTAGGGGAGGGGGTTGAACCATCATTTCCGGGGTATGGGCCCGGTAGCTTAATTAGCTGACCCTACTAGAAAATAATATAAGGGAAGTATGGAGAGTTTTGATCTCTTCTGTGTAGGTTCAATTCCTACTTTTCTAAGGTCAATAGGAAATGAGAGGGCTGTTGTACCTCTATGTTCACTTTATCATAGTGACCCTTTGAGTTCAGGCACATTTCCTTATGGAAGGAGGTAGGCCTGCGTAACAGATGGGTAGGCTAGTGTGTCAGAGGCATAGAGCTAGAGTGAGGGGTAAGAAGTTTTTTCATAGGAGGTGCATTAACTGGTCGTATCGGAATCGGGGGTAGGAGGCTCGGACTCATAAGAAGCCGGAGGATAGTAAGAGGACTTTTGTGGCTAGAATGATGGGGAATAGTTCTGTGGGGGGTCCTAGGGCGCTTGGGTTTAGGAAGATGATGGCCGTGAGTGTGTTTATTAGTATGATATTGGCATATTCGGCCAGGAAAAATAGGGCGAAGGGTCCTGCGGCATATTCAACGTTAAACCCTGAGACCAGTTCGGACTCGCCCTCTGTCAGGTCAAATGGGGCTCGGTTTGTTTCTGCTAGGGTGGACACATATCACATTATTGCCAGGGGTCATGAGGAGAAGATGAGGTAAAGGGGTTCCTGTGCGATGGCGAAGGTGCTGAGTGTGTAGTTTCCGGTTAGTATGATCATTGACAGTAGGATGAGTGCTAGTGTCACTTCATATGAGATGGTTTGTGCGACTGCCCGTAGGGCTCCGATTAGCGCATATTTTGAGTTTGAGGCCCAGCCTGACCACAGGATTGAGTAGACGGCTAGGCTTGATATGGCCACTATAAAGAGGACTCCAAGGTTTAGGTCAACTAGAGAGAATGGGAGGGGGAGGGGCACTCAGGCGGTGAGGGCTAGGAGGAGGGCCAGTATGGGCATTGTGATGAAGAGGAATGGTGAGGAGGTGGAGGGTCGAATGGGCTCTTTAGTGAATAGTTTGATTCCGTCTGCAATTGGCTGGAGCAGGCCAAAAGGCCCCACAATGTTGGGGCCTTTACGGGACTGTATGTAGCTTAGAATTTTTCGTTCCACCAAGGTCAAGAAAGCCACGGCGATTAAGATTGGGATGGTGTATAGCAGGGCTATGATGAGGTAGCTTACTATTGTTGCTTGTGGCATGTGCGGCTAGGGAGAGGATTTGAACCTCTGGGTAAAGGGCTTAAGCCTTTTGCATTTACCGGGCTCTGCCACTCTAGCTGATCCTTTTCTAGGATTGGGGTGGTGGGGGGGAGTCCTCTTCATAGTTGAGTTGGT
>JAVHNC010124152.1:33865-47246 GCA_034782935.1 Micropsitta keiensis | reverse complement strand
ATCCCTGTACTATAATCAGCACACCAAGGACGGAATGCATGTAAAAACTATGGAACGTAACATCTCTGCTTAAGTGGTTCCAGTGTGATTAGAACTGTGTGTTCTGTGCTTATACATGCATAGACGGATCTTTAAATCTTACCAAATGGAACAAAGAGCTGTGATATTTTTCTTTTTCCTCATTCTGATTAAAGGTCAGTAGGGAGGTTTTTCTTACTTTCTATTATAGAATACAGTTGCCATGATGCAGCTCCTCGTGTTTCCAAGAATTTGTTCTTTTCCTTCTGTTTTTGTATTAAATCAGTTGAGAAGATGTAGATACTAGAGAAATTCTGTAAAGTAATGATGTCGATGGAGTATTTAAATTGGCAAGAAAAAAACCCAAACAACCCAGATTTAGAGAGTATTACTTGAGAAGGGTAATGCTGCCGGTATCACAATAAACTGTTCCTGTTTATTTACTTCGATTGATTTATTTTTGTTTTAGAATGTTAAATTTGACAAAAGAATCTGTTTTGAGGAAGTGATTTTAGCTTTATTTTAGCTTAATTACGTGGCTTTTAGAATTAAGTACTTTCATGTAATGTGTACAGGAACAGTAGTGGCAAATGGTTGTGTTGTAGACTGAAGTGAATCTGATTTCTCCCTACATCTATGAAGAAGTCAGCATTTTGTGCCAGTTCTAACATTTCTTTTTTCCAATTCTTTTCATTGGTCAAGTCCTATGTTAAGCATTTGCTAAGAGAATATTATGTAGATCTGAGCAGTGGTTTCTACTGTTTTTAATGGACTGTACAGCTGCAACTCTGTTGCTCTGTTTTTAGAAGGTCTAGATTGTCTGTGCTGATAGTTCACTTGAAGTACGAACTGAAAGCTAAGTTTCCCATGGCGCTATTTCTAGTCTGCTGTGAGCATTAGCTGTTCTTACTGTGTAAGGGAGTTTTTCATGTTTTTATGGGCTGCTGGTAACCATAGCAGACAAAGCAGAATGTAGAACAGCTGAGATGTCTCTCTTCATGGCTCACTTTGGTATCAAGTTTCTGTATGTGGTGTTACCAGAAACTTAGATGCTTGGTAACATCAGAGTAGCAGAACAGCTATTGTGCTTGTCATGAATGTTAACTCAGTCTTCTTGCTGATATCTATCTTGCTGATAGTCATTTAGGTGGAAGACTTGTGACAGTCTAAGACTGGAAGCTAGATAACTTTGAAAACATGCACCTGAGGAAAATTTGTGACCCTTGTAGGAAGTGATTCTGCTGTCAAGAGAATTGTGACACAAGTGCTCACCTTTTTCAGAATCACAAAGAAGCAGTGGATAAATGAGGTACGTAAGCTTGATGTGCCACTACTTACAAAACTATGAATAAGTGTGAGGAAATCAGTACAACTAAGGAGAATTAATACATGCAAGGTGAAACAAATGGAGCAGTGGCAAGTATGAGAGTAACCAGTTGTTAACAACAGGAAAGAAAAAAATGTATAGCACTTACTATGGGATCTTAGAAACTTTTCTGTCCCAAATATGTCTCCACTATCTTAGCCTTTTCTATCGTGTTATTAATCGTATCTTTCTCTTGAAAGGTCTAAAGGTCTTGGTTTGGTGCTGTACGTAGCAGAACATATTTTCTGTAGGTAAAAGTTCGCTCTAGATAAAATGCTGAGTGGGTCTTCAGGTCTAACATCCAGTTGGAGAGAAATACTTTCAGTAACTGTGAAATAGTAAGATATATAAGAGACCAATTAGCAGGGAAAGAAAAGGGACAGATGCTTTTGCTTCTCTTGCTCTGCTTTTCCTGATTAAAAGGAGGAGGAAACAAACAAACAAAATCACAAAAAAACCCCAGAAGTAGACTTTCCAGTTTATTTTTTTTTATTCCCTTTGATTAGGTGGGTTAATGGGAGGATTAAGGTTATATAAAAAGTCACATGTTGCTGTAATTGGAGAGAAAGCGGTGGTTTAGCTTAATTTATAGTTTCTAATGCTTGTTTTTTGAAAGTGCAGTAGTGGAATAATGTTGCTGTCATTCTCTTGGCAGCATTCTTTGCCTTCTGAAGTAGGTGGCTGGCTTGCAGCTATTACATTCCTTTATTTATAGCAGTAATCTAGTTCAGAATAAAATACAGGGATTTAAAAGTGGAATACTGCGTTGCTATAGAAGTGTGTTTTTCCTAGTTTCTGTTATGCATCCAGTAACAAGTTGCATGACTGTATGAAAAGTGTTTCCTATCGAGCTCTCTTGCAGCTTGGCTTTTTTTTCTCCTCACATGTGACCTCGTCTGCTCTAGAATACACGAAAGGATCGTGCAGAGTTTGCTGTTAGCAAGCAGTTGCATTTAAAACATATCTCATTCCTGTAACAAATTGATAAGAGTGGGCCTTTCACAGAACAAGACTTCAAATATAACTTAAAAGAAATAATAAATAAAAGTTGCTGAGGAGTTGTGTGGGTTTCAGGGTTGCTTTTTTGGTTTATTTTATTTTAATTGACCTACTCGAGTTTTTCCCTTTCAGAAACGTTTCAAGGTCAGTATTCGGTGGATGGAGTAGCTGTCGATGCTGAATAGCAAGGCATTTGTATGTAAACTAATACATTGTCGTTTGAAATGTTCTCTTCCTGCTAATTTAACTCAACAACAGTAGTCTGGCCACATAGAAGAAGCAAGGTGCAGGAATGTGTTGGGGAGTGTGCTGGCAAGGAAAGCTTTGGACAAAGAAAGGCCTATGATGGGAACACTGCAGCTAAAATGTTATCAGTTCTTTTTACAAGGAAGAGCCTCTTTCTGGGAGTAAGTTACTTTTGATGTTAAGTGTCTCACTGTTTAGAGCAATGTTTGTTGTAGCAAGGCCTTTTCCTCCTGCATGGATTTACACTGTCACATTAGGGGTTGATTAGTTATACTGGTGACATATTAAAACTTGCAGGCTTTCTGAAACAAGTTTTCTTCCTTCTTTGTTGTGTGCAGTTTCTCAGGATGTAGTGCTCTGATGGTCTACTTGTTTGATAGTAGCTTACAGGAAATGAACCTTGAATTCAGAAGCTACCTGGAAAAACTCCTGCACCTGGAGCTGCCATCAGCAAGGGCAAATTCAGTATTAATATGGGTAACAAAAGAAGTTGACAAAATTAATGTGAAAAAGGGTATGTAACCAAATACTTACTCTTCTCATAGCTGGTAGTACTTACCACTCTCCTAGTAATAGTCTTTTATTATTTAGCTAAAGACTGTAGTTGCCTTACAGAAGAGGATTTGGAGACAGAATCTAAGGGAATACCAAATATGGGATTACTAAAGAGAGAAACTAAAAGTAAGCATACTGGCAATCTATATAGCATTTCTACCTGTGAATTTCAGTCCACATCCACCCGAACTTTGTGCTGTTTATACTAGAAACGGGTTTTTATTTTTTTTAGTCTTGGCAGAACCTATAGAAAGTACTGTTTGTTAGTCATGTAGCTCATGTATTTTTCTTCCTGTGGTCTGTAAGTGCAAGAGAAATTAAGGATGCTTAGCATAGTTATGTTCTTTGAATTAAGTTTATTTCGTTGTCAGGGATAGATCTGTCCCTGTGGGTTGTTCTGTTTTCCTTTTATAATTTTCCTTCACTCTTAGCCAAAACCCCTCCTTTCTCTGCAGCCTCCAGAGCTGCAGGGACTGGCAAAGTATTTGGCCTGCAAACTGGGTCAGATTGTCAGACTTGATTGAGTTTATGTTTTTCTGACGGCTCCATTTGAAACAATACGTGCTGAAGAGTCTGTGTTGCTGCTTCTAACTACGTATCATCCTTACCTTATGCATGTTCTGTATCTGACTGTTCGGCTTGGAAGGGACCTTCAAAGGTCACCTAGTCCAACTCCCCAGCAGTGAGCAGGGACATCTTTAACTAGAGCGGCTTGCCCAGAACCACATCCAGCCTGGCCTTGAATGTCTTATGGTGTTGCTTGAACTTCGTATGTGCTGTGTTTAGCTCAATAGAGTGCAAGTCCTGTACCTTCCCACCCATTTTTTGTCAATTAAAATACAAATACCCTGCTTTAACCAGAGTTTCTGTTAGCACCGAGTCACATGGCAGTGACTTCAGTCATGGTTTCTGTAATCTTAAAAGGGTCCAGGCAATGTTCTGGGTCTTTGAACATGTTTTTAACCCTTCAGAGAATTCTTAGTAGATGAATCTGCGCTCTGACCTCTCTTGAAGACTGTGTAGATATCCTAAAGCTAATTGCAACAGCCAGCACATTCTTGGACACGTTGGGGAATATCGTGGGTCCACTCCAGCATCTGGGGCTCAGATTACTGGTCTCCTGTCAAAAGTGCAGTTCACTGGTTGCATAATTCCTTCAGTGATTGATACAGCCTGGAACTTTCTGGCTTAGACTGATTTTTCTAATGCATAAGTGACTTTCTAATTGAGGCTACAGAGCTAGTAAGAGAGAACTTAATTTTGGTAGCTGCTCATTCTATAACAGTAGGACAGAGGAGGTCGTAGCAGTGCTACATTTCCTCTGGCTGTTTTCTACAAATCTGTTTGGAGAATTGTCTTTAGATTCACCTTTGCACCTGAAGGTTCTGACTATATCTGCTAAATCAACAGGCTGTTTTAAGCAGGACTCTTCGAAGCAGAGGCAAGATACTAATAAATACCAGTCTTCACTTTCCCTGCAGTGGCGACAGTTTACTACCAATTTTGAAGATGCATCAGATAATGTGAAACATCTCTTCATCCATCTCCATTCCTTCAAGACATAACTGGTTGGTTTGGTCCAATTCTATACAGTTCGAACTGCTCTAAACTGGCTCTGTATCTGCCCTGTTGTACTAAATGATGTCTAGTACATGTTCCATTCTCCTGGGGGTCTGACTAAGCAAAAGGTAGCATTCTTTTTTTCTTGTTGGAGGCTGTCCTGGACCAGCTGGAAAGGAAGAATTATTGTCAGCAGCTATTTTCTAGCACTAAAAAGGAAGGTGGAATTGTCTCATTTGGGTTTGCAGGAACTAAGCATATTCGTGCACAAATTCAAGCTGGTGATTTTAGTCAAAATGATCTTGACTTTCCGGGTACGTACATTTTTAACCACCTGCACACCTATTTCTAGATTTCAGATTGTTAAGGATTCTTACACTTTATGATAGGTAGAGAGTGCTTCTGGGGCATATTCATCTGCTTTTGATGTCTTAAAAGAGGTACTCAAGTTGCTCACTCTCCTCAGTGAGCTACAAGAGGTTGGAATTTGTCTCTCAATATCAGAGCTGTTACTTCTGGTCAGACCTTCTCTCTTTCAGATTATTATCACTTAACTTGAGTTTCTATTAAATGCTGTTTATAGAGGGTGACTTTTCTGGTTAGACAATAGGGAGCATTTCCCCAGAAGTATACCTGGATGCACTGGGTTTTCTGCCTAGTGTTCATACAGACTAGTCCCTCTCATCTTCATGCATCTGATTTATGGTCACAGCATCAGGGGAATTAATGTGTATGTGCAGGAGTTTTAACCCGTAACTTTCTCAAAGTGTTCCTTATTTTTTCCTTCATCCTGTAGGCCATTTGTGGTTTGTCCAAGGGCCAAGAGCCCTACAGGCATTGGCTGAGTTAGGGATATAAGGTAATTAGGTGTTGCTATATAAACAAAATGGTGTTACTGAACAGGGAAGGAAAGAAACAGTGTCTCAGATCAGTGCTTGAAATAGATACTATTTATGATCTTGTTACTTAATTACTTGGGTCTCCATGTTTCAAACTTGGCCCTTCTGTTCTGACTCTTTTGCTCAGCACTCACTTATTCATAACTAATGCCCAAAGAGACACATATTTTCCTCAAGACCATTTCCAGACATTTCCATTGTCTTTAAAGGATTTTTACTATTTTATTTCTTTTTTCAGTTCCGATGCAAGAGCTCTTGGTCTATCAGACTGTAAGACACTGTCAGACAGTGGAACTTGTAATGGTAAAATCAAGCAGAATACAGATAAAAATATAGAAATATATCACAAAATGCATGATCTGGACACAGCCAGCCATTAACATATATGAACAGTACTCCATGCAGTTGCAGAGGTACTTGTGTACGCGGCAGAATTATCAGTGGTGTCACATGCATTTGTAAAGGAAATTCAAGTTTGAATGAACCATGTGGATTAAAACATGCCTTGGCCACCTCTTTAAACTGCCATGGTCTTATCAACATCGCAGATCTAAGCAGATTTTTCCAGTTCAATCAAATTGTGCTGACATCCAAGAAGAACTCAAGGCTCACAGCAGCTGGCTGCAGTGCAAGCTTGTACATAACGAAAAGGTTTGTAATACCTGTAGGATTTACATAGAAATGTTTCTTGGTAAAAAGGAATTACGTATTTTTATTTGCTCACTGCCTTGGTCTAAGTTGTCTACAAGCATTAGCAGGTACCTTCAGCTGTACTGTTTCAGAATGCCTCGTTTCGTTACCCCAGCTGAAGTGATGCAGTATTCCTTACTGCTTCCATACGTTTGTCTTTGATGTTTCTTCTAAGAAATGTGTAAGAAAGCATAGTGGGCAAGGAGGGGGCTCCACGCTGTACATCAGGAGACCTGAACTGCAGGTAGTGTGTTCTGGCTGATACCTCTGTGTGCAGGAACAATCAAGTCTTCTTGCCCCTTTCACAATCTGTGTGACTTGAGTAGGATTTAGGCTGCGTTGGGCCAGGATGATTTCTCAGTGAGTTGTACTCATTTAGGTACAATGTACCTAATTGCTATTTTAAACTAGTATTTATTTCTCAAAGTTTTATGGTTATTGCTTTTAAGAATCAGTAATGCCTTTTCTTTAAACTATTGTACCGTTTGTAACCATTTTATTTTCTTGTCTTTAATTAGACTATTGAAAGCACGTATAAGCATTACCATGGGTGGAGGGGAAAAACAATCACTCTAAAAAATAGAATACATGTTGGGTCAGTATTTTCCCTCAGATTCTATGACAACAATCTTTAGCCATTAATTCCTAACAGGAGTATGCAGTGTCCCGTAGTTCATATCAGATGCTTTTTAACTGATCTACAATATCCTTGGAGCATAAACTGTATCTTACCTGATTTATAGAATTGCAAGCATTGTTTGATTAATAATAGATTACTGTCTCCAACACATACTGCAACTTCTTCTGCATAGTGGAAAGGCCAGTGAAAGTGAGCTGGGTTTGGTTTTGTGTGGTTTTCCCCAAACCATTTTATCTTGCATTTTTGCAGTCAGTAACCCAAACTATATCCCTGACAGAGCTGTGGGCTCACATAACTCACAGAACTGGGTCAGTAGCATCTCCTCCTATCAAACATTTGACTCTGTTCTCTGGGATGTGGTGCCGCTTGCAACACCAACAAGTAAGAGAACTTGCTTTTTTACTTAACACAATACTTTGGCACAGGCAGAGGTTGTAACATTGAAATTCTAATGGAGAAACAGCCAAGGAGGTATCAAACGAAGGCTCCTTGCTCATTTTGATAACCTCCTAAAGAGAGCTGCCTCCGGGGTTTTTAGTCCTTCAGAAATCCTTTGGTATTGCTGCTGATCAAGACAGGAATCTGAGCTGCTTGCTTCAGCTAGCTCAGGTCAGTTCTTGTTGCTTGTTTTCCCTCTGCAAACATTGATGGGGAAGTCATAGATGAATTCTTTGTTCTCAAGTCTGCAGTATTCTTCCTTTAAATGTGTACTCGCACAAATAAACAGGTATTTTTGTCTGGGCAAGGACACCAAATGGTGCCATTCTGGCCTTCAGCAGGAGAGCAGAGTATCTTTGTCACCATTTTAACTTCTGTCTGTCATTCAGAGCGCCCAGGCTTGAAACTATTTCAGAAGCTCTTTGAACAAGCAGGCTGCTCAGGTCCTTGAATCCCACCTGAATCATCAGGTGATGGATAATTCACCATCACCTCCTATACAGTTCATGGGGTTTCACTTGGGGAGTTGTTTGTTTGAATGCATGTCCATCAAACAAAGAGAAAAACATGCTGGGGCTTTGTCCTGGTTTTCTTCTCTGGAATCTCTCTTGTGGCAGTGTCAACAAACAAACTGTGGCCTTGTTCTTGAAGGAAAAGCCATTATGTTCTCTGCACTGAGCATTCAGCTGTCCCCAAGTCCAAGCTATGGAATAACTGGTGCATTTTTCTTTGGAGAAAGATCCTTCTCCTGGGAAGGTTGCTTGAGCATAGATGAAAACAGGAGAAAACGAGCATCTGTTTCAGAGTTGGTTACAGATGTGTGCTCCAGGATGTGACAAGTTAGCGGTGCATGGAGATGGGATTCCTTTCTTCAACCCTGGCAGGAGCCAGCATTACCATAGGAACTGTGGGATCATCTTCCTTGCAGCTCTTCCCTGTATGGTCGTTGTCCATCATCTCTTTACATGTCCACCACACGTGGGTCCCACTGCACTTGATGGCCTTTGCTTGGTCACCTCCCAAACTGCTCAAGTTATTCTGAACCTAATTGCTTTTTTAAGTCCTCATTTCCTACACTTTTCTTCTTTCTCCTTCTCCTCACTAAATACTTAGATGTTCAAGAAGTAAAATCATATTATCCTAATAAACCAAGTCCTTTAACAAGGACACCAGAGATTTAACCTGATTTTTCCATTATTCCCCCGTTCGACCTTTGGCCAATTAATTTGAACAAATAGGCTGCTTAAATCCTTGAATCCCACCCCCTAATAATTCACCATCACCTCCTATACAGCTCATACACTATGTAATACTTCTGGTTAGTGGAGAAGTTTGTGTGTTCTCTAACATCCTACCACACTGCTGACATTGTGTGAATAATCATATGGGGCTTGACATTAAAACTGTGAATTCATATCTGAATTTCCCCAGTAAAATTTAGGAGGTTTTGGATCTGCAGCTGGTTTAGGTTAGTCAGTACTTTCCTTAGAGCACTAGCACTGATTTTCAAAGCGATGAAGGTCTCATCTTCCCCTCATCTTTTATGTTGTGTCCTACTTGAATAAACATCTATAAAACAGAGCAATATTCAACTGTTTATAAAGTTCATTGTAATTGATAAGGCTGCGGTAGCTCTGCCTATTTGAAGATGGAGAATTAGAAAGTTCAAAATAGGAAAATGAATGTGGCCAGCAGCGGGAAGCTGTAAGGTGCAGTTAGAATACTTCATACAGTTTATCCTGATGCACTAGCTTCACTTCAGTGTGCACGCTTGCTTTGCAAGAGAGCTTTGGTTCCCCAAGTGTGTGTGTGTGTATATATATATATATGTATATATGTTTGTGTGTGTGTTTAAAGCAATCCCAACAGAGAATGAAAAGCCTGTAGCAGTGCAGCATTATGCTGTAGCACAAAGACCCTTTGTGTAAGAAGCAAAAAGAGACAGCGATCTTCAGATCTTGAAGCAGTGTTTGGTTTGGCCACAGGCATCTCTTAGCAAGGGATGTATCCTGTGGCTGTGCTTGCATGGGTGAGCTCTGCTGCTCACCTCTGTGGAAGCCAGTGCAGATCAGACTTATACACTTCATGCAGCTATTTCAGAGCTTGTTGCCAAAAAAACCCTCTATTGACTTTAAAATAAGAGCAGGTGACCAGCTGTAGCTGCATAGCTGAAGCAGAAGCGTGGTTTCCCACCTGTTGGGGAGTGTTAACCACATGGAGCCAATAGCTTCAACTCTCCTAAAACTGCTCTGGCTTCCTGTTTGTTTTGTGGTACAATTCAATGTGGTGAGTTTGGTGGGGGTTTGTTTGTTTGTTTGTTTACCCCATACCCCTGTAAGTGCAGGGTAAGAGAGGCTGCTTCTAGCCTTGTCTGTAGAAGTGATGGATACAGCTTCATAAGCGTTACTATTTACTAAAGTTGCCAACATCTGTGTGGCTTAGGACCCAGGAGGTCCTGAGGTATGGTGGTTTGCTCTCCAGGTGCTCCACTGGCAGTTGAAAACGTTCTTGCTGGGCAGTCCTGTAAATACCAAGGCACTGTGGTTACGCTTGCTTGTTGCCATCCTCCTCTTTCTCCCCCTGTTCCTTTCTCCTCCAAAAGCTGGCCAGATGTCTCATCTGGGCTGTAAATGTTGGCTGCACTTCTCATGCAGCAAGTAGCAAATAGAGAAGGGCTTTGGAAGGGAGATGGTTAGGAGCTGTACTGCCAGTGTTTCCAACCATGCCCACTGTGTATACGGATGCTGAGGTGGTGAGCGTATGTACCAGAATGGTGTACCTGGAGCAGTGAAGAGAGGAAACAACCTGAAAAAAGGGGTGAGGATGAATGCCAAGGGGAGGAGCTATGAAAGACTAATAATTAAGAAAAAGGGCTCAAAAGTGGCTTTTGTTGAAGAAAAGGGGCATAAAAAGAAGGTTTAATGTGAGTAGTCATTGTAACTGGGTGCAGCCATAAGATGGGAAAGAAAATTGCACTTTAGGTTTGGCTTTAAGAAATATATAATGGACAGCAGCCCTTAGCCGTAGCCAAGCCCTGCAGGATATGTATCCCTATCTATAGTGATTTCTCCCTCTTTCTCATGAGCTCTGGGCACTGCTTATCCTGCAAAGACTCATACCCTGAGCTGGGAGGTGTGTGATGTATAATGCTTGAAAACTTGTCCTCCTTTTCCTCCTGTCCATTTGTCTTTGTGCTCTCTGCAGCTTTATGTTAACCCTGGGTAGTCCACAGCACAGTAATGCACTAACAGGGTAGTAATGCAGTCTGAGAGAACATCCCTTCTTGCTTTCAAGTGCATTCATTTACATGTGGCAAATGCTAACTTTTTAAAGGAAAGTCAGTTTGTGTTATCCAGCAGCTATGTCCACATCTGGTTTAGATACTCAGTTGTCTTTGCCTGGTGCTTCCTTGGAGTCAAGCTGTAGTTGTTGCACTTTGCCTTATCTTTTGTTATTGGAGGGCTCTGAACTGGGGACAGAGCTGCCATGTGCCTGTGGCAGAGATTAGAGACAGTCCCTATTGCCCATCAATTATGCAAAAAGTGGCCATTATTTGCTCCTTTGCAATGTCCTAATAACCGAGTTCTGTGTAAAGCTCAGATCGTGGTGCAGCACTTGGGAGCACTACATTGGGGTCTGCATTATTTGCCAAGCAGGACAAGCCTGATCCCTGGCTCAGCACTGGGATAAGTGACATGGAGCGCATGGCGTGGCAGGCGAACTCAAGAGCTGAGGATGCAAAATTCACCTTACAGAGTCTTTTATGAACAACTGTGTGTAAATTCATACCTGATTTTCATGGTGCAGTGATGGTCTCTTTGAATTGGCATGCCTAGCACATGCCTAATATTGGATGCACTTGGAAAAACGTCACATGGATGCCACTGGCCTCCTTAGCAGTGTTTTCTTCAAATGCATTGGCACTGTTTTGTTGTCAATAAGAGAGGAAAAACAACTGACAGAGCTCTCCTTCTGTTCCTCCTGGAGGTCTTGGATCTTTAACCTAGCAGGTAGCAACTATTTTTCTGACTTCTAGTTCCTTTTTTCCCTTCCTTATGGTTTCTGCTGTCCAGCTTCTCACAGGCTGGGTGGGTAAATGTCCTGTCAGTGTTCGGTACAGCCCTGTGTGTGAAACGTGGAGATGAGTAGAAAAGCTGTTGAAAAGGAGAAAAAAAATAGCAGAACAGAAACCAGAATTCCTGTAAACAGTCTGTTTAAAAATATCATCAGCACATGTCAGGGCTGATGGTTTAAAATAGACAGTTTGAGCTTTAAAAGGTCACATTAAGATATGATAGTAGATTCAAATGGAGTTGAATGAATGTTTCAATAGTCACACTTTGTACTGAAGGCAAGATGTCTGTGTTGCCAAGTAGTAATGTTCAGGGACAAAAAAGTGAGTCAGATTGCAAGAATAATGAGCTTTTATTTGGATTATAACATGGGGGAAAAAATAGAGTTTAAACCTTAATCACTTGCTTTCAGCAGGAGAAGCTTTAGGGAAAATGATGATTTGGGGAGGACTACTCAGGGCAATGTGCTAACATTAACCGTGTCCTGTTCCAAGGTCGGCTGTTTCCATGTGCAGGAGTGAAATACTTAAAAGCACAAACCCAGGTTCACGGCTCTGATTATTTGAGACCCAAAGTACAGCGGGCACTTCTCAAGTGCAAGAGGAGATGTGTGAAAAGAGAGATCTTTTCAAGTGAGCTTTCAGATGCTCTTTGGGTACCTAATTGCTGCTGAAAATTTAATGAGACAGAGGAGAGGCCGTCTTTGAACACTGGAAACGTTTCTTATCCCCATCTGCTGCTGCTTTGGGGAATCGCCGCTGATTTCCCGTGACGAGTCAGAGGGATGCTCTGTGCAGAAGGGTGACAGCAGCCCCACTCAGAAATGGCCGACCCTTGGGGCACTGGTGGGATGGACCCCTCTGCCATGGGTTGGTGCCTGGGTGGTCGGTCTGGGGGTTCCCTGCAGCCAAGGACCTGTGCAACAGGTTGGAGGAGAAAAAGGTAAGGTTCAATTGCCTGTGTGTCCTGTGTAGGCCAGCACATAAAGCTGTGCTGGGTTCCCCTCTCCTATGGTGCTAGTGAGAACACCAGGAGTGCTACAACCTAGTGCTACCCTGCTTCTACCTTGGGCCCTGCGGGCACCTTGCTGTAGATAGCCTGTCTGCAGAGTGGCTGCTTGATAGAGGCCATGATAATGTGCAGCAAGTGGTGCAACTTAAATATGGACCTTAGGCCCCTAGCATAAGGTATCCTTGTGACAAGATGACAACAGAATTATCTAAGATACAGCTTCAGCAGAATTATTTAAAGTTAGAAGGCCTAAACTGTTGATATTGTAGATTTGTTAAAGCAACCTAACTGCTGATGGTGCAACTTAACCAATCATGGGGCAGCTTTTTTGCTGATGGTACAGCTTTGCTTGAGCTAATGAGGAACTGAAAGAATTGAGAAATGGAACTCGTGGTGGTCGTTGTGGTGGTCGCTGAGCAACATTTGCGTCAAGGCCTTAAAATCCAATGGAATCGCTTAGCGTGTGTATATGTAATCCTAATTGTATAACCTATAAAAGCAAGTGTATTCTGTTCAATAAACTGAGATTTGTTGACCATGACAAGCATGGGGCATTTCTTCCGCGGTTCCGAACCGGGCCTCTAAAACTCCGACATTTGGCGCCCGAACAGGGACCCCCTTGAGAGACCTGAGACACCTGAGGGACTCTTAAGTTGAACTTGGGACTCAACAAGGAAGTCGAGGGGCCCTAAGAGCTGC
The DNA here is from genome assembly GCA_034782935.1 of Micropsitta keiensis. Lineage (NCBI taxonomy): Eukaryota > Metazoa > Chordata > Aves > Psittaciformes > Psittacidae > Micropsitta > Micropsitta keiensis. The sequence goes on along the minus strand of JAVHNC010124152.1, from coordinate 34,052 downwards.
GTTGGGTGCGGGTCACTATTGACGGTTCCTGTCCAGCGAGGTTGCTGCACCTGCGGGACGCTTGCTCCACGTCGGAACACCTCGACGCTCCAAGGTTGCTGCATCGGCAGGACACCTGTTTCACTTCGGAACCCAGAGGGCTACATCGGTCGCCTCTGCCGCTACGCGCCGCCGACGCCTGTGAGGT
>JAVHNC010122139.1:3198-25122 GCA_034782935.1 Micropsitta keiensis | reverse complement strand
ATCAGTAAGGGTCAGAGCTCTAGCACCTTCCTTCAAATGGCAAACAGTAGTGAAGCTGATTGTAATGGGATTACTCCTGTGAGTAGCTGCCCATTACTTTCACTGAGAGATTCATAGTCTCTTTGAAAAACGATCTGATAGATCATTAATAAAAGAATAATTAACAAGGAAACTGAAGCCATTAATTCAAGAATTTCTGCAAACAATGGAAAAACTTCATTTGTAGTGGAGACAATGAATCAGGGCAATGAAAATCTGGGTACCTCTGTATTGCTGACTGACACCAACAGGCATAATCTCATTTTGGGAGCAGGCAAGGCTGGAGGAAAAAGAGATCTGTATATGGATACATGCACTAAATTAGTTATTAAATCAGAGGAGAAAACAAACATTAAGACCTTGCTATGGTATTAAGTTCTTTGATCCTCAGGAATTTTGAAAGAGACCAGATTTTCTCAGTTCTCATTGCTCTTGTGATATAAATCTGAGATTTTTCTATTGAAAGGAATGAAATATTTCTGAGAAGCTTTTATTAATTAAACTGTCATTGAACCTAAGGTAAAGGTGACTGTCAGAACCCGACCTGATTCATCAGTTCATCTGAAAGGCTCCTCAAATAATAGGAGGATAGCTCCAACATAAACTATTCAAATGAAATCCCTCAGGCAAACAATTCAGGACTTCCCAGACTGCTGGGCTCCATGCAGTACTACCAATGTGGAGCTGCACATCTCATAGCTGTGGTTTATCAACTCCTGGACAGCACTATGAGAATGCAATTGCTCAGTACACTCCTGAATTCCTTCCAGGATGGAAGGATGTTTCTACTCAGCACTTGGGGCTCTTGTGTTACCTTGAGCAGAACCAGACCCCCACTGCCTGCATTCACTTGTGTAGACCTGCCTCTGATTTTCATCTTTCAGCCTGTCTGTATTACCTTTTTCCAGCATGCTTGTACCAGAATATAGGAAGACAGATGTGAGAAGGCCTATTTTACACATGACAGCTCTTAGATTCTTCTAGAATAGTTAGAGATGTTCATAGTTCATAGTTAGAGATGGGATAGCTGGGCCACTCCTAGTGCTGGAACACCCTAGCTGTTTAAGATAAAAAAAGGCACAGGTTTGGTTTGTTCTGCAGTCTCCATGCAAGCTGTCAAAAGACAAGTCGAACAAGGTTGTGAGGATGGCTGTTCAAGATGTACTTAACATTCACCAACCCTGCAAAACAAAAAACAGCAGAGGTTCCCTTTGACTTCCTGACTAAACATCCTCAGGGCTCTGCATTTTAGACGGTTATTTTAAAGTGCGAACCAGATCGAAAAATTACATATGAAGACCCAGTCATTTCTTTCGCTTCTCCCACACTTACTAATTTTTCTCAACAACTTTACTCTGCCTCCTACATTTTACCAGAACATTTCTAGCTGGAAAAGTGGGAAAGAAAAGTAGTTCTCCATCAGCAGAGAAAACTCCAAAGTGCTGGGCTCCTTCAGCTCTGAGGCTTTGCTACAAATACATGTGGAGATCTGAAACATGTATTGCTGCCACCAACACCTGCCACTTCCGCATGGCATGACCCAGACTCATGTTTACACATTTAAAACAATGAGATTGCATAATATATGTGATCTTCCAACCTCATTGGTTAGCAAAACACCTGACACACATGATCTGGAGCCCTGAGTCTGTCCGATATGCCAGAGTCTATTAGCACCCCTGGAGGCTGCATGAAATACATTCCGTATTCTCCAAAAATCTCTGCATGGTGTCATCTTCAGACATAGAGGACAGAAAGAAAACACAAGGTAATGCAAAAGTAAATTCAATTTTATTGTATAAAAAGCTTCAGTCAATACATATGGAAAGCCTTTGGACAGACTTCACATCTAAATCACTCAAGCTATTTGTTTGTGTATTAGAACATACTATGTGGATACCATGCATAATTCCATGAAAGGCTTGACCTATAATTAAGAGTTTTCAATGATGTTACTGTATTCAGTTCCCATGAATCTCAGCACTGTTTGCACTGAAGCTACTGCATCAAGATAAAGGCATGGAAAAAGTGAGCAGCAAGGGGAGAGAAAAAAAAAAAAGTGCCATTATATCTCTTCTTTTGTTCATTGTGTTTGACCAGGGAGTTTACCTTTCTCTTTTTTTTTAATAGTAATTTTTGTTTTGTCATTCATTAAAATGCAATGTCCTCTAGTTGAGAGTATTTGGGCATCTTTCCCAAGTCTGCCTGACAACATCAATGGTTAGCTGCTGAGCTGCAGTGACCCTATAAGCAAGCTGTCCTCTGGTATTCTGGCTGCACCTACTATTACTCAAGCAGTGGGAGCCAAACAAATACGACATTTAGATCTTTCCTACTTGTTCTGCAAAGCGCCCCACCAAGCCTGGAGTATGGACATGCTGTATGAGGAATTGACAATTCTCTGTGATTACACAGTGGGACACAAACACTGGCTGCAGAGCTGAGAACTTAACTCTGGGGTATATGGGGCTGACAAATGCAAACACATATTGATCCTTGGCAGTCTGTCTCATCAGCAAAGTAGTAATGGTCTGCATATTAACACAACAGCCTATGAGGTTACAAAAGACAAGAAAGGACGCTGGAGCTTAGTGCCTAAAGGATGAGCATGCTGTGTTAGCTCTACATGTAATGCGAAAGGTTAATCAGCCACCACCATCGCTTGGCTCAGAGGCCAGCCTCACCAGTGGTTATTTAAACAGAGGGATTAAAAGTTACTACTTTTGCTGAAATGTTTGTGCCAGGCTGAAAATCTTCAGTGTGAACAAGTAGACTGCAAACTGGCATAAGATAGCAAATTGTGCAAAGGGAAAATGACTTCCATGGATGTTAGACAAAAGTATCGGTTAAAAAGTACCCGATTACAAAACAAAGGTGGTTTAGTGCTGGACTTGGGAGCCGTGGAGTAACGGTTGTACTTGATGATCTGAAAGGTCTTTTCCAACCTAGCTGGTTCTCTGTTTCTATTATTCTATTGCTTAATTAATGCATATGTCTTCAGCTGACATCAAGGAAAGAATCAGCACTTGCTTGATTCCTAGACATTCAGGTGACAGATGACAATTCTCTGCCTTCTAAGGACAAGCTGGAGGTATCACTGTAATCACCATTCCAATGCCAGTCTGGTGTCAGGGAAGTGCTTCAATGACACTGAGGAATGGTGCTGCAGCGTTTGCTGCTTTTGAGTGATTAACACTGCAAAACAGCTCTTACAGTCATTCTCCCTGCACAGAATCTGTGTAGGTCTGGAATTGTGCAAGAATCAGGCTGCACAATCAAAACTTCAGAAAGGGACGTTCAATCACTGTATCAATGTACACATTTGTTTATTGCCTGCAAAAAGAGGAGTGTAAAAGGAATATTAGGTTATCCTCTGAAATTTCAGGTTCCCATCAAAAATACTGAGCAGGCTTGAAACAAAGCATTTGGAAGACTGTGGGTTTTGACAGATTATGGTAGAAAAATGTGAACACAAGTACTATTTAACCAATACTATTGAAAACAATATTATTTTAAAATAGAAACACTGTAATGCTGTTATTCAATGATTAATTTTGTCATATGTATATTTCATATAACAGTATTAAGATAAATAGCATGATTTATGATCAAATAACACTACAGAGTTATTTTAATTCTCAATTATCAGTATCTTTTTTTAATATCACTGCATGGATACTGTTAAGTTTCCATTATAATCTCAAGATGTACATTCATTTTGTCAAAATTTCTCATGAAACAGAAATCCTGTTTCCCAGGAAACCCTGGAGTGTTTTTCTGTATGTTTTTATACTTTTTCTATTTGCTTTTGTTTATGATTTTTCTAGAGGTTTGTAGGCAGGTTCTCATGTAGGTTGTCTGGACTCCAAGGTAAAAGGATCTTCAAGGTATTTGCAGGGTGTTTCAAAATATGGTTTACGTTTGTTAGAGAAATATCTGGTCTTTCACCAAAAAAAAAAAAAAAAAAAAGATTTGAAAATTAGGAAAAACTGTAAAAATATCTTTCATACCTCGCAGTAATCCTGGCTGACAGGTTTCTTAGTCACCACATTCACATAAATACAACCTATCTGCATCAACAACCAAGTACACCTGGGATCCAAATTAACCGCTAAGTACTTGTGAGAACATTCTGCACTGGATGATGAAGACAAAAGATGAATTCCAAGATTTCATTATAATTTTAGTGTTATAGTGCCTTGCTGATGTTCTTGAACTTCTGAATACCAGGGATAATGGAAAGAAGCTAAAAATAATTCTTAAAAAGACTATATTTAGGCCTAATGAATACCATTTAACCTCATCATCTTCCTTAGTCTCTGCTCTCTTTTGAACTGGTGAAACTTAAGGGTTGCAGTGTATCTGCCATCAGAAAGTAAAAGGTTCTTGAAACAAATTGGGAGGGAGAAGGGAGAGCAGCTTGACACAGAGCTGTGGCTCATGTTTCCAGACAACCTGGAAGAAGGAGATGAATGTGATCAGAAAGGTTTAGCACAAGGCTGGTTTTAGGGTAGGAAACGTACTGCAGTGTCAGTACAACACGTGGTATCACTCCGACTATGTTGCTGCAGGGGATGTAAGAATACCTTCCTGATTCAAAGCCCTTGGGGGCTGAATTGAATCCATTTTGAATAGAGTTTGTTTGCACAGCCCAGTGAGAAATGTCCTCTAGCCCTTACCTGTTGGTCTGGTACATTGATTTCAATTGCAACATCTCAATATAACTGAGAGCAAAATCTGCCCTCCTAGGATACCAGATTTTCAAATTACTTTTCTATTATGAGCTTAAATCATAGTCATGACAATTTATCTATGCATTTTCGAGCCTGAATGAAATACTTTCTCTCTTTTTTACTTTTTAATAGAAGCAAGGAACATTGCAGAGTCAGTTGGATCAATTACTACATTATAGCCAATAATATTGACTCTATTCAGCAAGGTTAATAACCAACACTGAAAATGTTAGTGTTCAACACTTATTAGATTATTAGTCATATTGATAGTAACAAAAAATAATTAATAATTTAAATTTCAATTGTATTGCAGATGAAGTAGGCTAGACGCACACTCCTAGATGAAATCAAGGCTCAGACAGCATCCCATTTCACAGCTTTAGCAAAGGACACATTGGAATAATCATAAAACATAAATTCCTTCTGATTGCTTGCTCGAAGTCCGAAGGGCAGTTAAAACCCCGTGGTAATTAAAAATTCTTTAAAGATTTTTGGTTTGTTTTATTTTTTTAATTTATGAAAACCAAATTGTTCCCGAGCAGTAGGAACCTATCCCAGTTGTAAGTGCCATTTATGGTGCAGAGTAGCTCCTTGAGCCCCAGGTGTTCCTTCCACACCTCATGTTGGGGTATCTCTTTCTTTGGAAATGGTGGTATCTGTCCCAAGAACTATTCATTCCCCTTCATGAAAGCTCTGCATTAATTTGCTCATACACCAAGCACAGACACTGTGTATGCTGACACCAAGCCCAGCAGCACAGGACACTGAAGCAGGAAGAATGCACCCAAACAGGGGGTGCACTGATGCTGCACAATAACCACCCATCAGCAGGGTTGAACACAGATTTGCAGGGATAGGCAATGAGGTCTGAGATCACTAAGGGGCACACAGGCAAAGCTACAAGGTCTTTCACAAATAAATGGCCATTTTTAATTTTCCATGTGTATAAAACCAAAATATTCCCTTTTTTTTTCTACTTCTTGTTGATGAATCATGTATGCTCTTCTTGTTTTGTACAATATTGTTCTTTTAAGCTGCTGCATGCCCATACACATCAAATACATACATAGTGAAATATATGTACTTATACACACATACACACAGAAGATACACCACAAAATTTTCTATTGCTATCCCCAGCAGCAAATAAGCATTAAGCCTGTCATTGATTCAAGTAACAGCCCTAAACACCTGTTTACAGGATTGACTCAAAATAAATAACATCTTTTCCTCCATATCCTCATTTTTAATTATTTATTTGTACAAAGGCCTGCTAGAACAGCACCATTGCCTCGATAAGGCCTCAAAGCCAAACCAAATACAGAAATGTTTATAGTTTTTGCAAAATGAAAGAGGTTTATGGCATTTTCATTCTTCTGCCAGTCTTAGCTCTAACTTACCCACTGGCTTTGCTGAGCTTTAAAGTGGTCATTTGAGAGCTAAGAGGCAGTAGGCAGTTTTCCCCTGAAAAAGCTGCCTAGAATTGTGGATGTATTTAAATGCGAATGTGTAGTTGGTCTCCTGCATGCAAAATAAAGCAGGTGCTAAAATATTAAACTCTACTACTGTCCACTATTCATTGCATCCAACCGGTGCTGTCAGAAGCAAGCTGCTTGACTAACCAGCGCCTGTGATTTAGTGTGACATCTCAACTCTAATTACTCCCTCCTCCTGATTCACTTTCTCAGCCTCCAATTTTCAAATTCAGAGAGCCTGGATTCAAGGGTACAGGTATGGCTTTGTACAAGAGAGCTAGATATGCACTTGCTTCTGAATGCAGAAGGCAGTGAATCACCTTGGACCCCTGAAATGATTTGCTACAAAACGAAGTCTTTCAAGAGGCAATTTAACCTTCTCTTGGGTGTCTCTGTGGTGTCTTGGCAGATTGTCAAGTCTCATGTACTAAGCATGGGTGTCACACAGCTGTCTCCGACCCTAACTCTCTGCGCAGGCCGCTGTCACCCACATAGCCTGTCTGCTGATCTGCCCCATCTGCCGGGGACAGATATGCCTTTTTCTGGCATGAAGGATCAGAAAAGTAATGGCACTGGTATTATTCCCCTGTGCAATGTTGTGTTCAGATCTGTGACAGTGGATGGATCAGGTCATGCAGCAGGGCAGTCCCAGGCTTCCCCACTGTACATGTGAGCCATGAGCAAACCACAGACAACAAATTGCAAAGAAAATAATCAGAAACATTTTGAATAAATAAACTGCTGCAGGTTTAAGCTGCCCATATACCTTATACTTCACCAAGAATAGTCCCTGCTATTCTATGAGTCAACAGTACAGACAATAGGAAAAAACAGCATAGTTAAAACTCTTTGTAAGCCACTATTTTCTCCAGTAATTTGTTTTCTGTGTTGAAGAAAGTGAACATTTTGCTGACCTTACTAAAATATTATCAACTTTTGAAATTTGCCAGTGAAATCAGAAAAAAAGAAATTTTCTTTTCGGAAACAAGAGGGGGACTAAACCTCCTACTTTATTTCTTGTTTATTTTTCAGAGGAGAAAGTCTTTAGAAGGTTAAAATACAAACTCTAAGGTATTTTAAAAATCACATGGTTGATTTGGGCCAACTAACTTGTATTAAATACATTTTCCCAACATTTTTAAGTTAGGCTGGTTTCAGTGTTAGCTAATGTGCAGGAAGAGAATACCTTTATTTCCTAGGGAAACACATCTCATAGACCATTAAAGCTGCCAATTAACAGTGAGGTATAGGTCCTAGCAAGTGTTTCCCCAAAGTTCATACTTCAGGTTAAGTGACAAGATCATGCCCCATGTCAGGTAAGGTAATACGCAGCAGGTGGGATGCCACTGCTGTGTGGGTTGATCATATGAAATACTCTCCTTGCTATCTGTGAGTTCATTACAAATGCCTCCCGAAACCAGAGTATCTTATTAAACTTTCATAGTCCTGTTCCCAAGAAGTACTGCCCAATGATGCACTGAGCACCTGCCCTCTACTTTCAGAATAAACCAATCTACCTTCCTTTCTGCTAGAAATATTTTTTGGTTCATGCACCAAATTTCTCACTAAATAATAATAACAAAAATATCATGAACCTGCAATGGCAAAATATAGTATTAAAAATTTTATCTGTTGTGTGCAACTACCAGGCTTGCCCTTCTGCAGCTCCCAGTCAGCTCCAGATGCCCTCCACTCACATTTTCATCAGGTAGAGGTGGGTCTTCTTTATAACTGGTGAACTACTGTTTTGTTCAGCTGTCACCAGTACCACATATACTGGGCTTACTAAAGAGTATGTGAGAAATTGAGAATTCTCACTGAACAGTGAAGCCTTCCTGATATCAAGACCAGTTCTTATAAACAGGGAAATTGAAAGCATCTGAAGTAATGCTGGGCAACTCAGGTCTGTACTATTTGTCACTCACAATGGACGCATAAGCCTTCACAGCTCTTTTCTATGAAAATTTTATTTGGTAAATCCATGATCCCAATCCACAGATTGGTGATTTGCACACAATTTGCAAATTAACTGTCTCAGACTAGAAACACAAAATAATTTGTCAGCATTTCTCCAAAGCCAAGACTGCGGATTTCCAGTATTTCCTCTCCTATGTGAGACAATACACAGGAAGTTCTTTCTCCTTTTCTGTTCTTTTTTGTTGTTCTTTACTTCCTTATTGTCTTTGTGATCTCACCAGCCCTGTTTCCCATAGCAAAACACTGATTTTGCAAACAAGTATTGCCACTAACTTCTGCTTTAATAGGTCAAACTTTCATTTGGGGTAAATAAAAATAATTCCTCTACATTTAATTAATTTATCATTATTGATTAAATTCAATCTGCTACTTCTGAGGATTTAGTCAAGATAAGGGCCCTTTTCTGCTGTGTATTTTACAAATATACAACAACATATTGTTCCTGCTCCAGACTATTTATTGTCCAGATAGACAAAGAACAAGGCAAAAGCAAATAATGTACAAGGAAGTCAAAAAGAAAGGAAAAAAATGCCATCAGTTGTGGTTCTGGCTATTTACATTGTTCAGGAACAGGATTGCATTTTTGTTACCAGATCGGAATGTACAAGCTTCTTTCTTGGTGTTTAGTCCTATTAAGGCAAGTAAGAGAGACATCTATACCCATTTTCTGGTACATATTTATTCTGTGCAATGGCTTGTGAAAGAAAATGCTGACTGTTTTTTCTAGTTCTGAAGTCTTTTCACAGTGTGTGGGGGAAACAACTGAGATTGAAATTCAGTGCTCTTGTTGAATTTACAAATACTTTTAAATCTCAAGCTATAGCACCAGCTTAAACATTGAACAGTGACTGGGGGCTGGGCAGTTTTGTATAGCCTTCTCCCTGGTGTCGGTCCTAAGTTTTGGGATGCCTCTGATGTGCATTCACCAGCCCTGGTCCCCATCAGAGGAACAGGGTCATGGCTTTTTGCAGCAGCTGAGGTGCCATGGGCTCAGCATGGGGTATGGGGATAGTCTGGTTTCTCTTCCTCAGAGGAAGGGAAGCAGTCTTCCCCAAGACAAAGCAGAGGTCTCCTGGAGACCCTTAAAGGCTCTGCCACTCTGTTGTGAATCATGTGAGAGTTCGCAAGATGCTTTGCACTTCCATTTCTTGCTGGAGATGCCGAAAGAGAAAACTACCTTTTCCTTTTCTTACTACAAAATCTGTCTATAACATACACCAGGGAAATGCTCTGGTGAATGAAACCAACGCTGACTCAAGATCAAATCTAAAAACAAAAAAAATGTGGTGTTGCGTTCATTGTAACCTGCCTAGGCTTTGTTACCGTGTGCCAGCCTGTATGCATATAAGCTTGATTAAAGACATACAAATAATTTAAAATTTACATTTCTTCTTTTTCAACACTGTCATGCAATATAATTTCATGATTTCTAGAGGGTACTTAAAAATGAATTATAGGGTGTTTTCTTCATATTCTTGGTCACAAGTAAACCTCCAAGCTTAATACTGCCTTCTGTAAATACCATTCCAAATATTCATGAAACATCCTATAACTGAATTATGAATAACCTCTGAGAACCATAAAATGGTGTGTTCTGCGCTGGTGACACAAACAGACGTATTCACCATCCTGATTGTAAAATGAAACCTAAAACAAGCCCAGAATTTTCACTTGCTTTTGATCCCTAATGTGCCTCTGTGCATGAAAAACACCATGGAGCCTACTCAGCCTGTAATGCTCTCCTTGGAATTAGTCCTTCTTGGAAAAATAAAATCAAAATAAAATAATCAGCATATTTCTCATTTATAAACAAATAAATAAATGCCTTTGCTCAGCAGTGGCTGAAATATAGATAAGCAGGAAGAATTAACAGCCACTGAAGGAAAAGATGCATATTTCTGACACTTGTTACAAAAATAATGATGTGATATTTTCAAGGACAGTGTTTTACTGTTACTTACGTATTAACTTCTGAGGCCTCCTCATCTTAATGCATGGTGTAAGAAGCCCTCTTTGCACAATCACATGATAAAATAGGAGTTTAGAATAAATAAATATTGAGTAAATCAATGGAGCAAGACTAACTTGAAGAGAAGGACTGTTCTTTACCAGGTGACAAAAAGCTTGATAAATTTATGCTTAACACAGGCATTTAAAATGCAGAGGCACTGTTTTTACTCAACATCTGGGGTGCGCAGATGATTTAGATTGCACAGGACCAGGACAGAGTTAAAATTTTATATTGTAAAGCAAAGCTTAAGAACAAGCCAGTAAATAGCACCCAGGGTTGCTGTAGATTAATGGTGGTAAGAGAAATTAAACAAGGTGGAAACCTGCATTTTGGCAAAGTCCCCCCACTACATGGTGTGGAGCACACACAATACTAACACACAGTCTCTGCCCCTTGCAGCATCACCTTCACCTCTAACATGACCTGAGGGAGGCTTCTACAACTGTAAGCCTTAGACTGTGGGCAAGGCTCTCTATTAGGAGACTGCTCATGGATGTAAGCCTTATGAGGATGGGCAGCCATATAGGGCTCAGGGACGAAGCCACCTGACAATGTGTGTGTCATCAGAGCAGAACTGAGCTGTACACATTTTGATAAGATGTGTGAAAAGATAAGTTGATTAAGCACAGGAAAATATGCTGGGTTAGGTGGGTTTGATTCCTAAAAAGCCTGGGTAAAGCCTCACAAATGTGTCATCTTGGGTGTCAGTGTGGCACCCAACACTACTTTGTTTTTTTAGCTCTATTGCCAAGTGGGAGGAATAAAATTGATGATCTTCTCCTTGCATCTTTGATAAATAAGTGCTACTGTTTTATTGGAAGCACCTGTTTCCTTCCTACGTCTCTTCTTGGGAGATTTTTTAAAGAATTTCTTGCCTGCGAAGCAGCTGAATTCCAAATCTCAGGTCACCACCCATCTGCTCACAGAAAACAAGCTGGTTAATTCTGGGAATGCTAAAAAAGAGTTTTAAAAAGTCTCTTTCACATCGATGCTGCCCAACACAGGAAGGCAAGGCATATGGAAGAGAAGAAGTTGGTAGAACAATTTTATCTGTGGTATGAGAAACTAGATAAAAGTGTAACACATGAGAAAACATGATAAATGTTAAAGGCAGATTCAATAATCACCTTTTCCCTCTTAGGCTATTAATACCTGCAGCTGAACAATATTAATTATTAATAAATAAATAGATACTATTTATATATTAATACCTTCAACTGTGCAGCTGAAATGTGTGTGTAGCTATTTTGATATTCATTTTCAGAATAGGGCAGCAGAGTCTCCCCATTTTATGGCTTGTAGCACTGTAGGTGTTTGTAACTTTGCAGCTTTCCATCCGCAAGCAAACTCATGCCCACTTCTGGGAACAGCATTGCCAGGAAGACACAGAAAAGTTAAAGAGATCTTGGAGAAAAAGAACAAAAGTTATTGTGAGGCTAGAGGGTGTGATATATAAAAGAGATAATATGCACAGCTTGATGAAACTATGACTAATGCTAGGGCATAGTAACAATTATGAAAGGAGTCTTAATTGATTTATCTAAAGAATGCTCAAGGCTTCTTTTAAGATGCTTTGCTATTAGAATTATTTATATGTCTAGGTTAAGGGTACAGTTAAAGACTTTTGTTTTCATTTAATGGTTGAAATTAAGGAAAACTGAATACACACAGAAGCATAAGCATCACAGGGTTATTCAGATGCCAGTGGCTCCTAAAATATTTTTGCATGAATAGTCCTGTGTGTCACCAGAGGAAGCTAATGGGTGTGCTAGAGTCTCATATGGTGATAAAAAAAGACACTAAATTATAATGGTTATGAGAGTCTTAACAGTGAATTAGTCTGATCCAATACACAGACCGATGTGGCTTGTGAATTGCTGTATACCAAGAAGCACCAGCCATGAATTCTGGGTAAGGTGGCTAGCATAAAACATGCAATGAAGCTTGTATGGGATGAAAGGATATGGTATTTCTTCCAAAAAGTAAAAAATACTAGTTTGTAATACTCAGATGGTATAAAATGTCATAGCTGCATTGACTTCAGCAGCACTGTATTGATTTGCATTAGCTGAAGTTCTGTCCCTAAATTCTTAAAGAAAACCCAGAATGAAACTATAATGAATTTATTTTTGGAAGGACACCATCTGGTGTTTTATTGCTAGCTGACAAGAAATAGGAAAGGATAGTCTGACTGCTGGTTGCAAGAGCAGTGCAGAATTTGCTTTTAATAGGGGCTAGTGAGGAAGTGGTTAACCAAATATCTCTGTTAGGTCCTCTTGCCATCATCTACAAGCTAGAGATGAACTCAAACCAAATACAATGATCTGGATATCATAAACTGTCTCTCTTTAAAAGTAGTGTAAACTAAGAATAATGGCACAATTTTGTCATGCTTTAGAAGTAAATTACCCCCTGTCTAGTTCTCTATTGTGCCTAACCAATCATCTCCATTTAATGACTTCAATATTTCTGTTGATTATAAAGCTGGCTCTGAATCTAAGCTAAACCACCTTTCAGGATTCATAACCCAGTGTAAATCTGAGGAAACTGAATCTTTGCCTGGCTGTTGATTTCATTGCATTTTCCAGTTCTGTTCATTTTTTATTTCTTTTTTTCCATGACTCTTTTTCTACCCTATAAATATTTTTTCCAGTTGTTCCAGCATATAATTCTCTGTAGAACTATCCCTCATAACACATTACACCACAGGCAATGTAAAGGTATTTTTTTCTACAAAACTGTTGATTAATTTGGAGAAGAGAACATTTAAGGTGTGATTCTATTTTTTTTTTTAAATATTGTAAATGTGTCAGATGCACCTCCTTTTGATTCCTATCCAGTGATAAGTTTAGCAGAACCTTTAGGTAGAGACATCAGATAAAGAGCAGCAGAACCCTTCTGAGAAAGATTAAATGATGGTGCTCTGAGAGTCAGGCAGTTCTTCACATCAAGCAACAGCCAGCCTCAAAGCAAGTGCCAAAATGGTGTCTAAGGAGATAAGCATGAGTGTGAGCTATTTAATGAAGAGCTAAGAAAACAAAAAGAAAGGTTTATTTGCCTATCTTTACAATGAAATGCAGCCATGTCTGAATAGTGGGACTACAACAGAGAGTCAGGGCACAACTTCTCTTGTGCAAATGCACGTGTTAGGGGTTTAGCAAATGAACTTTTATTTCAAGGCATTTATACTAATTTGTGTTATTAGTAAACACCAGTTGTAGGATGTAGTAAGAATAAAAGCAGCTGTGAGAACTGAAGTCTCCTCATTTGCTTGTGAAGTACATCTTTCCCTGATGAGGCATGCATTTGCTATTCACCAACTGCAAGGGATGGGTAGCTGTTTTTTCTGTTCTGGAACACACCTCTGCTCATCCCAGGCTGCATGCACAGTATCCCAGGCTGGTGCAAGAGCCCTCAGTGAGGACCAGCAAGATAGAGCAGCCATTCCAAGGTTTGAGCTGTGACATAGTGACCATATCTCACTGTATGTGTTGACCACTGTGGAGCTGTTTTCAGCTGAGATTACGGAGGGGGACTTGGAGGTCTGAGCTGGATTTGAAGGTATTTCCTTTTCATTAGCCCCTTAATTGGTGGTTACCTCAGCTGACTTTTCAAGTACTGCTATGACAAAGCAAATGCTCTTCTTTCCACTATACTGGTCTCAGGCAGTTTGGAGTTAAATTGTGATCAGTTGCCAAAGAAATGCCAGACCACAGGAGTTATACACAGACTGTGTATAATTTCTGGCTTCTAAGGAACAGTACACAAGGATAATCCCCTAGCTTCAACATTAAGACAGCAAATACTCTTATTACCTTTGCTTCTATTAATGTTGCTTGGAAATTATAATGTTAATATATAAGTGTAATTACAGTAGGTCGGTAATTATAAATAAAGCCATAAATATTTCCCCTTAGTCAGATACCAGAATACCAAAACCAGTGTACTTGCCCTTTTGTATTAGTGTACCTAAAAGGAGAGAGTCCTGTTGGAAAGCAGCCACACAGAGACTTAAGGCAGTAAGGTAGGCAGGGCCTCATGTCTGCCTCCCAATGTCATATGAATGCAAAATTCACAGCCAAAAAAACAGAGAACACAAAGAACGTCTTCCTAAAGGCAGACAGAGAGAGATCCAAGTTTCTTTGTCCTTTTGAACACTGAAACAAGAGCTGGGGCAAGAGCAGCTGGAAGGCACTTGAGGTGGCTGTTTATCAGGCAGCTAGGCTGTGATTACAACCTAACTCCTTCATGTGGCTGTGGTCCTAGCTCATGAGCTCTGCTGAAACTAAGGCATATCTGTCTGCACACTATGCAGGACTACAAACTGGAGTCAAACTGGAAACGAGCTGATGAGAACACATTGCACTGCTCTGTGCTAATAGATTAACTGGTTCAAGTTTCCACTGCTCTGCACTCCACTTGCTTCTGTGCATGAATCCCCATTTAAATAGCAGGTTACCTAAATAATTAATGTGCCTTAGTGTCTCTGTGACTTTGCCATAGAATTCCTGAGTGTCCTTGGGCAATTCATTTCCTCACTCTGGTCTTCAGCTCACCATTTGCAAAATAAATGTGTAGCCAGAGCAAAATTAACAAAAATAACAGAGAGGTGGGATAACTGAAAGTGAAAACATTGATAATTGAAGGCACGTGCTACAACAGCTGTACAGTGAGAGGATAGAGACACAGAAGATCCATGACAGTGTTGATTGTGAAGAGCATAGATTCCCAAACTACCCCACAGCCAAGTCATTGAGTCCAACCTGCACACTCCTGCCCAAAGAGCTACGACAATGCACACCCACTCCAGGTGTTCCTGCACCCACTGCATGAGTTATCCATCAAGTGGATAAACAACCTGGAGATATGGTGCTGAAGGGTGGTATAAAGTACACAAATACACATAAAAGATGGATAGCATGTACTGTACTAAGCAGTATTGTGATTGAAATGGCCCAATATGTGGTGCTTAACCTTGAGTAATAAAATGTTCTTGCACTGAAAAGTACCTTATGAAAAGCAAATAGATGCAGCAAATAAAAAAACTTACTCTAGTCTTTTCAATTTTTTTTAATATATCCAGCTTTGGGTTTTGTGAAGGAGCCTGAAGGTACCTAAATTAAGCCCAGCTAGCCACTAAGTGTAGCCTTTCTCCAAGTAAGAGTGATGGCCTGCAACAGAAGGACTTCTCTAGAAGTGTTTTTAATTTGGGGCAGAATACGTGTGTAAGTCACAGCCTTTGCAACAAGGGCAAAATTTGGATATAGTGTTAACCTTGGGTAATGGTTGAAGTGCATTTTCCAAGCACTGGGTGATTTAGGAGCTTATATATAATTTCAGTCTGGGATTTATGGTTATACATCATTATAACAAAAATGTCATCCGAAAGCCAAAGTCAGAGAAAGAATGGGTGATTAAGAGAGAGAATTCCCAATATACTGAGTTATGATTAGGCTGGTGGGAGTGCTGCTATGGGAATGAAACTTGTAACAAAAGTAACTCTGTTTTATCTGTTCTGAGTGATTCAGCACATTCTTAATTTGCTGTTACAGGTAGCTGTAAATTCTTTTGCTCTATAATTTATTCAAACGTCCCAAAAGCATAGATAAAGAAATTACACCTGCTTTCTTGGAACCAATAATGAAGATGGGGTCAGTCAGTGCATAACAATAAGATGTTTTACCAACAGATATTCTGCATATCAAACCGATGTCTGTCTCTAAATTACGGTTTTAACCAACTCCTTCTAAAACTAGAGAACCTGAACCACGTTTATAGGTTTTCTGTTACAGATGTAACATGCCTGCTTAGCTTCCTCATTCAGCCTGACAGTTTGCTCTGCTGTGGAACATTCTTCTTTTCTTCTTTGAAACACAGCAGAGCACCACAGACATACTAGAAACTCCTTGATTTGTAGATGGACACTTTCCAAACTCCTAAGCATTTTAAAACTGCAGGTTCTTGGTCTCTGGTCAACACGGTGACAAAAAAAGCATGTAAAGGAAGCTTAGCAGAGACATTTCTAAACTGCTCTGAGACTGCCCGAAGTCTTAGAACATACAAGACTTTAGAGATTTTTGAAAACAAAAGTTCCTAATGTCTCATCTTACCCTTACTGTGATATCAGGAACACCTCATTTTTCGGGCCAGGTGAATCCTCCAGCAAGTTCTCCTTATGTATCAGCATCCCTTCACGCAGCACAGCACCCTGCCCTTAAGCAACTTTTGTTCTCTGTGCTTGTACTCATATAGACAGTGATTTTAGCCTAGATAAGATCTTTCCCAGATCCTTCCCATACTCCATAGTAGCGTCTGTATAGAAAGAATATTTTTCTACAGGGGTGGGCCAACAAGTGAGAGGCGGTCAAAAGCTCTTTTCATGCCTTCTCAGTGTTGACCTTCAATAAAGCTTCAAGAATCTTCCCTGTGTAGACCAGCTGCCTTAGCTGAATTCAGTGCAAAATGTTAGTTCAATATAGAGACATGCCAGTCTGTCACAGCAGTAGGATCAGTGCTAGTGGAAAGAAAGGAATGAGGAGTCTGATTTGGATTCTGCTCTGCTGCAAGCTGCTTTTCCAAATGCACCGTCTCCTATTTCTGGTATCTCTTACAAGAGCAGGATCAGGGTATTTTAGATGAAGTTAGTAGTCACCTGATATGAAATCTCTACTAAATATACTGTTTCCAGTAGATTCTGAATTCTGACTTTTCCAAATCAATCTTGTGTGCAAACTCTTGTTTATTGTCTCTGGGTCTGGACTGTGAATGTCATGCAAGAGAGAATAGTTATGCAAGCGTAAGCACTCCATTAACTTCCTTAATTCTGCTTCTTTTTTTCTTGTGATTATTGACAAAAAACCCACATATCCCAATGGAAGAAACAGAATGAATAAATAAATTATCAGCTATACAAAAGAGATTTAGTACAGAAGCAGTTCCTCAGCAGTGGGCGAATACAGTTGTTCTTTCTACATAGCAATGTTTCTATAGAAGAGAGTGATCTAAAATAAAGCAACTGATTAAAAAGTACTCTTCATTTGACCTTTTTAAAGGTGTGCTACTATCGTACTGTCATTTTATGGTGATCTTTGATTTTCTTTTCATGACTTTTTGTTTGACACAGCTTATGAAAAAAATCCATATGTATCGAATATTGCACTGTGGTTGAGTCTGATGTCAAGCTGCAGCCATCATCTCAAATTTTGCCTCTCTAAGTGTAAATGTCCATAAACAATATTTGATGTTTAAATCTTCAGACTCAGTTTGATCTTGCAAATCAAGAAAAACCCTTGGGTGCTACTGGCTTCAGCTAAAAAAGAACTGTTTTTTTTTTTTTGTTAATTACTGTGGGCTTTCACTGAAGAACAGAAATATTCCTTAGTTTTTCTTGCAGAAATAGTAGTTGAACACCTCAGAGAACTCTCAGCACTAATGAATACATTCCAAGGATGGGCTTATATCATAGGAGTACCCCAGTGGTGATGCATGATCCCCAGGCAGTTTCACAGCAGTCAGGATTGTGACACAATGACTGTGTCACCTGATTAGGAGTAGGACTGCACTAGCTGCAGTAGGGACAAACTGGCAGGTGGTGGTGTTGCTGAACTTTCAGGGTTGCTCTGGGGTTTCTATTCATATTCTCACTGTACAAACTGAGAGCAGTGAAACCTCCAGCAAACTTTTGTTAGCACCATCTTGAGTTTTTCCCTCCGAGTTCTTCCTTCCCCTGTCTTGTAGTCCTGGTGAGATTAGGATTTTATCAGCTCATTTAGTAAGGGAAATTTGTCAATTCTGATATTATGGTATATCTCCAATGTTATGGATACAGAAACTGAAAATTAAGTTATTTACCTAAAATCAAGCAGTCAGTGTCAAAATAAAGATGGGGTTCACCTCTCAGGTTTAAGTCTCAGAAATCCTTACCATTCACTGTAAATGACTTATCATCTTTCTTGTCCTTTAAATTTAGTTTTATCAGAATGCTTGTTTTACAGGGATCCATATATTTTCAATATATGTGCAACTGTGAGTCCTCAGAAGGAAACTATGGGAAGGTCTTGAAGGAGAGGGATGACTTTTAAGCCCACTTTGTACAGAATTGTAAGGATAGATGGTATTCACCACAGCCCTAGCAACACAATACTGACAGTTCAAATTGCACTCCTATCAAACAGATCTAGTTTATTTGTCATTATTCATGCAATCAATGTCTTTTACCAGGTCTGTGCCTTCATTGTTATTAGCTGTTCTCAGGTCTTGGACTTGTTAAAAGACAGGGGGAATAAATGTAGTTCATGGTATTGACTGTAGGTACCGTGGCTATTCTGTGTACAATTACATTATGATTATCTTAATAATTAATAAGTCCATCTATGTTCCATAATAGCATCACTAAGAATCTTCATGATCAGATAGTTATGTTGTCTTCTTGCCCTCATGTGTATGACCCATAACAATTAGTCCTTGGAACAGTAAGTGTAAAGTCTTTAGTTTTTATAAAGTGGAATAATTTAACTGAATAAAAATAAATAAAAACCCAAAACCAGTTCTTCTCATTTGCATAAGGGTAGGTCAGGTTTGTGTTATGTATAGCTGGCTTAACATGCTTGGCTAGATGCTGACCTTGCTTAAAAATTAAGATAGGAAAAGCTCCACTATGGAGAAAGAGTTGTAGGAACAGCTCTTAATAAAGTGCAGCGTAAATAACAAAGAGGGGAGAACAAGGAAGAAAAAGATTGACAGGACAAACTAATTTGCTCAACAAACCTCTGGCAAAATGAGAAGTAGAAAACAAAGGACAGATCAGCACTGAATGAGAACTGCTATGGGTCCCTTTACAAAGATGCTGGAATTTTAGTCTGCTTCACCCTGCAGAACCTTAAGAACTGTTGAAAATATCCATAGCAAGCACAGGCCTTACTACCCCACATCTATCAGTTGCATTATTGGAAGCAGCAAGCTAAGAATTATTTGCAGATTTGAGAAGATTGGTGGAAAAGTCTAAATACCAATGAATTGTAAAAGAAAAAAAGGATTAAAAGATTTAAGAAGAAAAAGTGTTACTGGACAGCAGCATATATGCTATTTGAGATAAACTTATTGCTGGTGGGATGTGGGCTTTTTTTGTTTCAGGGTTGGGTTCTTTGTTTGTTTGTTTGTTTGCTTACATGCACATGTTATTCTTTTCCTATATTAGATATTTGGGAATGTCAAACTTGCCATTGTAGACAAAATCAGTGGCTTAGAACCAAAAATCTGATCTGATACTGTATATTGCTTCAGACATGTAACAGTCATAACCAGTGCCTCAAGACACAGTACAGAGAAACATAAAAGAAGGAATCCAGGGAGAATAAGAGGAAAAGCCATTAGGCAATATCCCATACATGTCAATTCCTCTATCTCTGAGGAAGTGCTATCACCAAAATGTTATTGTTCCCACTTAGGACTCACTTATTGCTTGCACTTAGGACTAATTCAGCAAATCAGTGACATGCATTAAGTCAATGGGGTTTAAATATAAGTTTAAGTGTTTTCTGATTTAAGCCTTTATGTCCTTCTAAATGGTTGTGGAATTCCAATACTTAAGTACAGAGGAAATCCATCAACATAATGGACAGCAAAACTGGACTGAACACAGAACAAACCACAGTGATCCTAAAATCAACAAAAGAGAAACAGATCTACTATGAGTAGAGAGCAAGAAGATTTCTGAACCCAAGAAATAACAGAGGATGGAAATGCAGTCCCAGTGATCTCCCTGGAAAGACACTTAAAAAAGGGCAAACAAATTATGGTGTAAAATTCATGAGATAAGTTAAAGAGCTAAAGGACCTGAAGAACAAATCAGAAGAGCTAATCTAAATATATATATATTTTAAGGATAAACCATGAAAATGTGAGGGAGCTAAGGAGCAATTAAGGAGGAAATTTATAAATACATATACATATATATAAAAGAACCTAAGTGGATTCTTGGCACTGATCTCCTTTTACTCCAAAGGATGCCTGCATGCAACAGGCCTGTTCTTTCAGATAGTAATGATAATGCACTCTAAGATATTGTAGTGTCAACAAAAAATGCTCGAAACAACTGAGAAAACAAAGAGCAGCAAGTTGTCAGCACCGGAGTGTAAAAGGAATGGTAGAGAAATAGTTAAGATAGTGGAAAAGAAAGCCCTATTTAACAAACTCTTCTTTCACCATTAATAAGGGGATATTCAACTACAATGGTAGGCTAAAACCTCAGAATATTAAAAGCAAATCCTTTTATATTCATAGGCCCCTTTCAGATACTGGAAGGTTGCTATGAGGTCTAAACGCAGCCTTCTCTTCTCCAGACAGAAGAGACCCAACTTTCTCAGTCTATCTTCATACGTGAGGTGCTCCAGTCCCCTGATCATCCTCGTGGCCCTCCTCTGGACTTGTTCCAACAGTTCCATGTCCTTTTTATGTTGAGGATACCAGAACTGCACACAATACTCCAAGTGAGGTCTCACGAGAGCAGAGTAGAGGGGCAGGATCACCTCCTTCGACTTGTTGGTCACGCTCCTTTTGATGCAGCCCAGGATACAGCTGGCTTTCTGGTCTGCGAGCACACACTGAAGCCGGTTCATGTTCATTTTCTCATTGACTCATATTTTCTCATAGACTCATCTTCTCATATGCTGATACTGGCAACAGTACAAGGTATCTCCAGTGAATAAATACAAGGGTAGAAGGAAAAGAGCAAAGTGGATCTTTTCTCTAATGATTACTTTAAGATATGCTAAATCAATGATCTCAAGGTGAGTCATGGGTCTCTGTTATGCTATCAGTTATATTTATTAAATAACTTATGTATTTTAAGTAGAAGCATATGTAGTTATGAGTGTATATGTAAAGAATTAGACATGAATGATGGTTAATTTTAACATCTGACTTATTTACATTAATCAGTGAAACTCATAGAAATTACCTAGAGTTCACACAATAGAAAACTTTATAGAAGAGCCATAGAACTTGGTAACTAAGTAGAGAGATTGAAAAGCTCTGTCTTAGGTAATTGGCACTTGATGCTTAGGCTGCAAGGAGCTGGTTGCAATGAAAAATATTAAAAACATTCAGGAATGGTAATGAAGAAGTACGAGGTTAAATTAAATGTTCCAGAAGGTATACATAATTCCTAGTAGAGCAGTAAGCCAGGGTACAGCTAAATATGAGATGTACTACTGTGCTACAACCCTTCCTGGATGCCTAATTGTTTTACAGAGAATATAAATAATATGTTGTTTTCCAAATGTATGCCTAACTGAGCATGAAACCCTATTTTTACATATTTCTTTTGATTCTAAGAAACTAACCAAATTATGTATACATTTTAGTTACATATCTAATCTTAGATGATGTTTTACCATTATACAGTAAGCATCTTCAATGGATATGTTATGATTTATAGTAATTTGCTTATAGGTAGATCTGCTACTTTCTAAGCCACATTCTGGAGGATGCAACTGGATGTCTAGAAGGAGTTTTGAATCTTCAGAGGCTGCCTGTGGCATTCAGCTTTTTTCAAAATCAGGCCACATCTAACAAGTTATAGAACAAAAAAAGAAAAAAAAACAAACCAACAAAACCCCAACAAAACAACAAAAACAAAACCTAGAAAGTTCAAAACCCAATAAAAGCAGCTCCATGTGTGACTTTTATT
>JAVHNC010121645.1:0-10254 GCA_034782935.1 Micropsitta keiensis | reverse complement strand
GGCAGAAGACAGAAAATATCTGTTTGTAACCTTTTTGTTTGGCTTTGTTTTGGGGTTTTTTTTTCTTTTTTTTCAGATATAGCAGTTAGGTTGAGCTTCCCTGACACCATGCCAGATCATTTACTTTGTTTTAAAGCCACTTTTTTGATTCACAGTGTGTTGCTTGTTTTCTGGTTTGGCTTTGGGACATCTGTCAAAGGAATGATGAACACAGTCCAGAGGTGTCACAGCTACCAGTTGCTGTGCTGGCATTAGAGCAGTAGATGGTGTAGTTCCATGAACTGGCTTTCAGTGCTGTGCTAGTGTTAGGTGTATTGTTCTTGGAGTAAGGTCTTTACTGTGGTGATCTAGATGAGTAAAATTAAATGAAATTCTCAAATATTCAGTATCTAACAGGTAGAGAAAAAGAAGAGTATTTCAGGAGCACTTAAGTGCAGGTATGGCTTGTTTTGAGAGTGTTTTATGAGAGCTTTATTTTTATCTTAAAGTTGTACCCATGGCAGTTTATCCATATATGAAATAGTGTAGAAACCTGAGAATCCCACTGAGACTCTGAAATATGACAGAACTTACTGGCTGATACTTTTATTTTCATATTTAATTTTGCTTGTGAGAATGATGCAAATTACTATTTCTTCAGCTTTTTAAATGGCGACAGAAACTGCTGTAGTTGTAGTATTAATAGTTCCTAGAAAGAGGATGAACAATAATCACTTACAAACTCTGCTTAGCTCTTAAAGAAAAAAAAAAAGGTTTGATTTCTGTTAATTCTATTGAGTTTACTAATTTCGTGCAGCAAATTAAATTGCAATCTCCTTCCTTAATTATTATCTATTCATTGACTTTCAGTGAAACTAGTAGTGTAGAACCTCATTCCTTGAGGTTCTCTTATGGACAGACAGATTTCTGTTTTAAATAGTTCCTGGTTTCATTATTAGCCACTTTTGCTCTCACAGAGAAAAAAAATCTACACGTGTAGAAAATGATTATCTAACACTTGAAAGTGAGGTCCTTAATTCTGCCCTGTTGCTGGAGTATCTTAAGTTGGGGTAATGCCTCAAAAGCTTTATGCTTCATCTTTTTATTGTCCACAGTCAAATGAGAGGATGGATAAAAGAGATGATAATTGCTAGGAAGTAATTTTAAAAAAACTCTTCTTTTGCCAGTGGCTGTCTCTTAAGACTTTCATTTCCTCTTGGGTATCTCTTGGGGTTTCTCATGAAGAATTTCTAGATTTGTGATTACCTCCGCTTCCCTGTGTTTTCAGTGTTCAAATTGGATATTAAGTTAGTTCTGAGTTGTAAGTTCTGTATGATAGGTATGTTCTTCTTCAGGAATCCGGTGTATTGACTAGTTCCAGTAGAGATTGGTGTATTGGAGAAAGAGACACCTGTGAAACTCCTTGGAAGCTTGCAACATCCTCTCCAACTCACTACTCAGGGACACTTGATCATCCACATTCCGGAAGATTTTTGGGAAGCAGAAGCAGATTGGTGAGTATTGTTAATGTTTTTTTTTTTGGGGGGTTTTTTTTGTTTTTTTTTTTTTAAAAAGGGCTTTACCTTGGTGCTTTCTATCTACAAACCTGCTAGCAGGGACTCATTGTAATCTTTCTGGATAAGAAGGTCTTACTAAGTCAAGATGTAGGAAAAACAAATGATAGTGGTGTTAAGAAATTATTTAGAGAGTGAAAATAATAAATAAATTTGAAGTGAGAATGGCTCTGCAAGTATCCATTTAAAAAAAATGAGGGGTTCATTAATACATGTTATAGTCCTACGGGTGGCAAAATTAATACTGTTTATTTTCAGCTTGTTCTATCAGGTATTTCTACGAGGTGTGGGTTTGTTTTTTTATGTGCCAGCACTAGTGCCTTGCTGACACAGTCTGTATTTTGATCTGAACAGTACCAAAATCAGAAGTTTTAAACCTCTGTTCTTCCACATGATGTTTTTTATGTGTGTGTGGAGTTCAGGTGTGTTACGGCCTCTCAAGGAGTAAATCACAGTAGGTAGAACAGATATTACACTACCCTATGTAGGCACTGCATCTTGATAGCAGAAGTTCAATGGCTCTTTTCCATCAAGAACCTCAAAGCCATTTTACACAGTTGAGGGGTTTGCTTTTTAATATTACCCTTTTGAGAAGTATTAAACTTCTTTTGAAAGAACTTTAAACTTTGCGTTTGCGTGAGTCCAAACCTGAATATGGGATCAGGTAGCAGTGGGAGGAAATCTCTTACTGAGCACCACTTGGCTTTCTTTCAATGCCGATGTCTTAATTTCTTGTGTAGCCAAAAGTAGTGTTTAAAGAACAGAAAATGTGGTGGTTTGCATGCGTGCTGCAGGTCAAGGCCATGTGATTGCTCTGGCCTGACGTGACCTTAGAAGTGCTGGCATCGTTGGCAGGAGGGCAACAAGAGACAAGGCATGTCTGCTCCTGCTGTTCCACATCCATGTCTGCACAGGGTCTACATTTAGAGCTCTGTGCAGGGTTAGGGGTAGAGCATTGTAAGGTCACTATCTGAAGGCACTGCTGCCACTTATATAGAATTACAAAATCCCAAACTAAAGTGTGGTGTTTAAAGCGCTGCCAGTGTTAAGGTTTTTAGGGACTGTGTGAGAATGGAAGAAATGCCTTTTGGGGCCATGTGTCTCCACTGAAATAATATTTCAGCATGTCTATCCTTAGCAGTCCACAAAATCCTCGTTAGCCTCTGATCAAACATGTTTGTGGTACCCACTTGAACAGTGTGCTGTGATGCCACATGCCCTGCTGGCTTCCTTCTCCCAGGGGAACGGTCTTAGGAAAGGTCTTAAAAGCAAAGACTTAATTGCATGGCCTTAAGCAGTCTCCATACTGTTTCATGTGATGTGACTCAGTACCATACTTGGTCACTTTAACAAGCCTGGGTGCTCCTAATTAAAACCAGTGCTTGCCCAGACTATCACTGTGAGAGTGTTGTCTCAATCAGTAAAGTCATTTATAGTGGTACCACCCTAAACAAGCCTATTTGTGTGTGGGCTGTAATCTCCTGAAGTGATCTCTGTCTTTTGCAACCTGAAGTCAAAGGTGTTCCTTTTATGAGAGCCTTCTGAAGTCTGCCAGTAAAATCATCAAAATGCTCGTGACTGTGTCTGAAGTCACTAGGAGCCTCCCAAAAATCAGATACCAAGTACCTCATCGGTAGATTAAAAGGTCCGAGGCTTGCCTTTGAGGTGTAGAAAGGTAAGGCTCAGTTTCCAGTAAGCCAAAGACGCTGGGCAATGAGCAGCATCATGTCTTCAGGCTTTAAAAATGCAGTGGGACTTGGAGTGCAAACGTGAAAAGTCAGACTGGTGTTTCAAGAATAACATGCTTTTCCCCATCTAAGGCAGGTGGGAGGACTTTGCTGCTTGCTGATAGCAGTAGTTAATGGAAATAGATACTGGCCTTCAAAGTACTGACACTAATATAAATGCTGTTCTAAACACAATAAAACTTACCCTTGCCTATGTTTTTCCCCCCACTGGAACGGACTCTGTTTCTAGAGGGTTTTCACTCAGGTTTCTCCCAAGGAATCTCAGCATCCCTTGTCATTGCTAAATGAAGCTTCAGGAGAGCTTCACTATGCAGGTTTAGCCTGAACCACCAACCTCACACAAGTTGCTGTGTCAGGAACCAGAAGATGGAAAAGCAATTCAGAGTAAAAACAAAGCAATCTTTCAAAAACCCGGAATTGAGCACTTCTGAGGAGTTTATAAGAAATATACCTACTTGCCAAGAGTAGATCTGTGACAGGTATCGCACCCCCACCACTGATGACATTTCCCTGTCCCTCATGGAAGGAAAATAACAAAGTGCTATTGCTGCAGAAAGTAATCTGATAATGCTTATTTCTAATTGCTGCTGGCAGGGAAAGCTCATTGTGGTCCAATTTCAATGAAGCAAGTTTTAATTGCTGAAGTTCAGCCGCTGACACCACCCAAGCCTTCGCTACCCCTTCCCTGAAAGGCCATAATTTCAGTGAACATAGTATGCAATGATGAATATTTATAATAAATAATAAGGCAACTGGCTATAAGTAGCCGTGCATCATGGCATGTGATGGCTGAGTGAGGGGCACCTAAGGAAATGCAGGTAAGTGATGGAACCATCACCTGAAGGGGCCATGCAATTGCCAGCTGTTTGCAAGAAAATCAGTATTTGGACACCTAAATATGCCACAACTATCTTGCTCAGCAATCGTGGGGGACAAGTGTGCTCCTTCCCCAGTTTGTTCTTAGAAAGCCTCCCCAGGCCTCCCGTGTTCCCTGTGGGACTGGGATGCTGTGTGCACTTGGGTTCCCCAGGACCAGACCGGCACCAGAAGCAGCAGAAGAAAAGCAGAACTGCCCTGTGAAGATGCTGTAGCACATTTAAAATGCCCAAATGGTTTCATACTGAGTGAGCACAATGTATCAGGGGCCAGGTGTTTTGAGCTAGAACTTGCAATCCTGAAGCACCTTTGCCTCTGTTGTCACTGTGCAGTCCCTCACTTCTCTACTTCTATTCACCCACTTTTTAGAGTAGTATAATACCCTTGAAGCATGGATCTGTTAAAGAGGAGAGAGGCTGGCTAGAGTCCTAGTTTTGCCTGGTTTTCTGAAAACTGCAGGGAATTTTTCCTTTCCATTTAGTATGGTTAGATGCAGGAATATGATATGATTTTTTTCCCCCACTGCTCTGAGCTAAAAAGGCACTTCTTCCTACCTGAATGCTCCAGAAATAGCTGAATCCATGGCGTGGTGCTGGGATTTCATGCTGTTGGCTGTGTCCCATGGATTAACACCCAAGCATGGCATGTCACATCATTTCTGGGGACTCTGCAGTGCATTTGGCTCAGACCCAGGTAAGTTCTGACTGGCTGGAATGGGAGTTCACTGAGGCTGGCTCAGTAGGGTACTTGTTGGCATGAGGTGTGATTTTGGGAATTCCACTAACAGCAGGAGAAAGTGACGTGAAATTTTCCTCTCCCTCACTGGCTTAACTCCATTCCTGAATCCAAAGTGTGTTTTGCTGTAAATGCAGAAGGAATGGCGCTGCCAGGACATAAGGGTCTTTGGATCTGGGATGGGCAGTTTGCTCACAGCAGCCCTCAGTTACTTAAGTCAGTACTAAATACTGATGTGAAGCTCTGAATCATGCCCAGCTGCAACTTTCACGCACGTAACCAGCCTGGAGATGTTTGGTTACAGGGAGAACCCAAAAATTTGGAAACAGGTGTCTTCCGAAACAGCTTTTCAGTTAAACGTTAATGCAAATTCCAAGTAAATGCTGGTTGTTTGAATAAGGACCTGTCTGGAGACATGCCAGGAATGATGATGTGGCCCCAAATAAATGCCAGCCCTTCTTGTATGACAACAGAAACCTCCAGTGTCCCCAGATGAAAACTGGGGGCTGTGACTGTGCAGCAGACGCCATCCAAACATCTTGCATTCATGTAGTTCATCTACCAGAAAACTCACAGCAATGACCTTCCTCTGGCTAGTCTGAGATAACTGGGTATCCGGGTATCCGTTAAGGACTGGCAGAAAGTTAAGAAACAAAGAAAGCTGAAAACTAAAGAATATAAATACTAAGTGGCCCATCTCTGGGTATGCATTACAGGCTGCTGTATGTGATACTTGCAATTAAATTGCTGAAGAACTGGTTCTGGTTCACCTTTACGTTCCCTCAGTAAGTGTGACATAGGGTAAAACAGGGTAATGTGGCACTTCATGGCCACTTCCATTTAAAGGTTTAATAATGACTGACACCTCTAAGGCTGCATGTCACTGGCTGCTCTGTTTGTTAGTGTTCTTTATGTATTTGTTAATGATTTCCAGGAATCTACAGTGGAACACTGATTGAGGGAGTACAAAACCAGATGAAATGCAGAAATATTCAGTGCTTTTCCTTTAACATTTGTCTCACTGAAAGAGGACCTGATGGATTAGTCAGGTAAATGGGCGTTGCAGTACACGTAGGTAAATACCGTGCTGCTCAGCACACTGATCCCAAACCTCAGCTAAACATTTGTGTCCAGTTACTTCCTTCAAAAAGTCTTCCATGTGACGACGACTCATCCTGTGTTGTACACTTGGGTATCTTTGCTGAGCACGCTGTGATTTGTAATACTTTGGTCTTCCCAGGTTTATGGATGGAATTAAAAGTGAGAATATACCCTCAGCAGTGCTCTTTTGAGGTCTGTGCAGCTCTTGTGTTGGTGAGTATAAATAAAATGATTGCATAGCCTCTGCTGGGTTCTGATATAAGGTTTTGTGTTTCCTCAATTGTTATGGGATTTGGTTTTTTTTCACTTGTTCTTCCTCTTTTAGTTTTGATCCTATGGCAAACTTGGGTTTTACATGTTTTACTGTGCAAAATGACTGGGATTCTTGGTAAAATGGACGAATAGAGAATTATGCTACTGGTTTCAATGGAGGGCTTGAGCAAACTGAGAGCAGAGTACTGAGGAACTGGGACTGATGGCAGCTTTGAATTTAGCCTAAACTCTGGGAAGGCAGGACAGAGCATTTCTATTGCCTTTTGCAGTTGTGCTTGTCAAAGAGTAAAATAACTTTTTGGAGACTAGCTCTACGCTTTCTGTTTGATTTATGAGGGAAAATAAACTTGTGTGTGTGTCTTCTGCTGGATGGTGGCATCTGCTCCAGCCTGCATTTTCTTACCGTGTGTGAGCAGTCCTTTGCTCTGCGGTGTAGTGGGGTGTCTGGTCCTTCTCTGGGGAACTTGCTGGTCACCTCACACCACTGCATTCGGCTGTACCGGTTGCTGCTCCTTCTGCCTCCCCTGCAGAGCCTGTGGATTTCTCCAGCTCATGGTGTCTCGAAACTTTCATGATTCATTCAACTCCATTTTTTTCCTGTTGCGATCCACCCAAAATCCATGACATGAAAATCCTCTTTCCTCTGGCCACCAGGGAGATGGTGTGTGCAGCATCGCACAGGAGACAGGGCAGTGGCAGGAGAGGACAGAGCCATCTGGCTGTGAAGCTGCATGGCCCCAGCACAGGGACTTCAGAGGAAGCACTCACTACTGAGCACGTTAAGGAGCAAAGTCTAAAAGCTCCAGCTTGGCACTGGCTCCTCTTCTCTGGAGCACTGAACAAACTCCTCTGAGTCATTTTCTGATTTACATGAGTCAGAAGCTGGGGAGACACTAATGCAACAATAATCATGGTAAAACAATGGCTCGCTGTTACCAAGAAGATGGAAGTGAAGTGATGTAAGATGTATTAGTCCAGTTTTCTAATGAAGTTGTGAACAGGAAAGGTTTGAAACTTAGAACAGAGCTCAGATAAAAAGTAAAACAAGTAAAAGTAGCTGCATTACTAGCTGCTGTGGGAGAAGTGAGTGTCTCAGCAGGACTGTAGGTAGATTCAGAGCACTTAAGATCAGAAGCAGTAACTGCCTTATCTTGCCTGACCATCTATCTACCAGATGCGGTTGCAGTTTGCTTGGATATTTTTAAGTATGAATGCCAGAATAAACCATTCTGATCATCTGGTCTGACCTGCAGTGTCAGGCAAGGCACAGGATTTTTAGTTTCCTTGAACAAGTGTAGCCTGTGGAAGGAAAAAAGCCTCCAGTATTGAATAAAGGTATTTTTAATGGTGATGATTCTACTTCATGACAGACTGTTTCACTTGATGTGTTTGTGTCAAATCCAGCTTTGTCTGGTTCAAATTCTGTCATTCAGGTGACATCCAAGAAGGCAATTTCACTTCACAAGAATACCTTTTCAATAATATAAACAAGGATCTGAGAAACCAAGAACATAGCATATTGATTGCAAATATGTGCAAAAAAGCTGATTCATGTGATAATTAAAAATGAAAGGGATGAGCTTATTTTGAGCATTTTAGCAGTGTGAGTGAACAAAGCCAGAGTTTAAATGAAAATACTCAGAACTAATACTGCCAGTAGCTACAGGGATGTGTAAGACTGACAGAGCTGGTTTGGATGCAGAGTGTAACTGGAATACACAGAACTAGCAGCAAGCAAAAATGAGAATATAGAGAGAAATACACTATTTTTAAAAATGCACCTATAGAGAGATACGTGTGCTATAGAGAGAGATATTTTTTAGTGCCCTCTCCATATGGGATTATAAGCACTCAGAACAGCAATAAAGACAAAATGGTGTTTAACGAAGCTAACAAGGAAAAGAAGCTCAGGAGAAACAGCATGGAACATTGTGAAAGAAGCGAACAGTGGCTCAGAGGATGAGATTTTTGCATCTACTTAATTAAACAGAGGGAGAAAAGAAAATAAAATGGGAGGGTTGGAGCAGTGCCAGATCCAGAGACACAAGAGCAATGCAGAGTTGATGCTACAATGAGTAGCAGAAGATATCTCAGCACTACACAAGAAAAGCAAGTGAGATTTACACTAGATAAAACCTAATTAACATTATGCAATGACTAGCACACTTCCTATCTCCCCCTTGAAGTCTACTTTAAAAATAAAACATTAGGAGGAAATTCAACTCGGGAACTGTTGCTTTTGATTTAAACAAGTGAACGGGTGCACCTAGAGATGTAAAACCAGGGGAAAATGATTCAGAGAATAGACACATAAGCAGAACATTATTATGTCCAGAACATATTTATCCAGAAGATAAATAACTTGTACTGAAATTGGAAAAAGTAGAGTAACTTTAGTTACAGCATGCCTGCCTAGCCCTGCAGTGAGTAAAACACTTGTTGAAGAAGCATCAACCAGACTCACCTCTGACTGCTGCACCCTCAGCTGGGCTGAGTCATGGGTATAAATGCCCGCAAAGGGCTTGTTTTGGGAGAAAGGTGGTGGTGCTTTCCTGGTTGAAGGGGTGGAGAGGGTTGCAGGAAGTCTGGAGACTTTATTGGAATGAATTCTGGATGTGAGCAATCAGCTCAGATGTTGAGGGGAGGAAGGGCTGGCTGAGACCTGGAAGTTGTTTCTGGGGGAGAAACATGGTGACGGGTGGCAAAAGGGGAAGGAGGTGCTGGCTGCATGGCAATGGCGCTGCAAGCTGGGGTGGCCTGTGAGTATCTGCTGGGGGAGTGAGGCCAGTGGAGCAAGCATGGGCTGTGTGTGGTGTGGGAGACACGCTGTGCCCCATGCAGAGCACAGGGGTTTAAGTGCAGCCCCAGGAAGGGCTCTCTGACACCAAGCTTTTTGTTTGGGAAATGCTAAACCATTCAGGGGACCTGAGCACCGAGGGTGTCAATTGGTGGCAGCTCTGGGGACCCGGGCTGTGTGGAGGAGCCTTGGTGTGGTGTGGGGGTGATGGCTGCCAGAGCTGACGGGTGCCTGTAAGGGTCAGGGAAGAAATAGAGAGCTGAAGAGGCATTAGACAAACTTGCAGCAGGCTGTAAGGCTGCACAGGGCTGTTTGCTGCTCTCTTGAGGACAGAAATGTCGCCGTGCGGACAGTCAGCGGTGGTTTCTTTGGCTGAGGAGATAACGACAAGATCCTGTTGAATGTGCAAAATTCTGATATGCCAAATGGTGGAAAGCACAGCCCTGTCCCCTGGAGACATGCATCAGGGTGGTACCACGCACCCGAGGTGGTGCTGGGGCATAGACCCCTACACAGCAATGCAGGAAGCCTGTGCAAAAGGGGAGATGTCCAAGGCCCTCCATTATCAGGAAGCTAAAGATCTTTCAGGCTTATGCTAAGATGACGTATTTCCTCAAGGAAAATCCTGCATCTCAAAGTAATCTGCAAGAAGGTGCCCTGAGATTTTTTTGTGAAAGAGGTATTTTTCCCCCATGATAACAACAGGAAAAGCCCCCAGTGAGCATCCCACAGCTCAGCGAGCAGGGTACGTCTGGTGCAGGGTACGTCTGGTGCGGGCTGAGTCACAGGAACAGAGAGTTTTGACATTGCTAGAAAAAAGCCCAGCATAATGGTGCACGCTGATGGCTGTCACAGGAAAGACGCACTCCTTTCAGCAGCTTGGTGCTGCAAAATACACTTTAGACAAGACAGAGGTCTGTTCACAGGAGATTGAATGACTGCTCTTAGTTGAATTTGAATGACAAGCTCGAGTTGGCAAAACAGGCTCTTCTTTCTTTTCCGTAAGCATTCATAGAAGGGTTTGAGTTGGAAGGGGCCTTAAAGATCATCTAGTTCTGATCACCCTGCAATGGGTAGGGATACCTTCCACTATGACAGGTTGCTCAAAGCCCCATCCAACCTGGCCTTGAACACTGCCAGGGATGGGACAGCCACAGCTTCTCTGGGCAAC
>JAVHNC010121589.1:0-44342 GCA_034782935.1 Micropsitta keiensis | reverse complement strand
CACACGGGTCCGTCCCCTGCCCAGTCCACGGCACACAAACCTGCCCAGTTCCACCCAAGGCCTCATCCAACCTGGCCTCGAACACCGCCAAGGATGGAGCATTCACTACTTTCCTGGGCAAAATCCCAGTTACAGGTAAAAACAACCCATGCAAGTCAGATGCAAACACGCAAGGCCTGATTCTGCAAGGATTACCCTAAGTTACTACATTATTTAAACTCTACATTAGCAGCTTCACCTCTTATTGCCTAATGATGGGTTTCAAACAAGAGTAAGGAACCCTTTCTCCCAACGCAGGACGAGGTTTTTACCTGAAAGCTGTTCTTTTCTCCACTGCTGTGACTCTCTATTTCCAAAGCTCTGTGACTGTCCTGAGGTGTCTGGGAACGAGGAGGGCTTCAGAAAGGGAAGCACAAAGAAGAAACCTCATTAATTCCTGATGACAGTTTATGGCATGCACTGAAAGCTCATCAATGGAGCTCACCTGCACCCAAAGAGCTACAGAGCCCTGACCAGAACCTGAGAGACTAATCAGTGAGTAGGGGACATAATCCAGCCACTGTATGCAATTCATCTTTGATGCTCTAGCACTCTGCCAGGAAGCTTCTGCACAGAGCTGCTTTTGCCCTGCTTCAATTGCCGTGTGTGTGAAAGAAGATGCTATTCAGTTTCAACAATTCCTATACCCTGCCCTGACCTCCAATTTGTATGATGCACACACAGACTTAAGATACAAAGAAATACCTTTATTGGACACCTAGTTTCATAAAGAGTCATTTCAACTTGGCAAGAGTCCTCTATAAGAGTTTAGCTGGAAGAAAATCTCATCTGACAAGGTAGCTACTCCAAAAGCCCCTTTCCTTGCTGGATCTTCCAGTTCACACAGAAGGGTATAGGAAGCAGAGAGCAGTGTGGTTAGGGTCAGAGGTCAGTTTTTACAATAGGACATAACCAGCACATCCTGACCTTGAAGTAATTCTCAAACACAGTAAAGGGAAGCAGAAATGTCTGTATCATCCTGCTTATCTCAAAAAGACAGTGCAAGGCATCTGCTCTTCAACCTGTCAGCCTATCACCCTGAACCATCTGTTTTATTATGACTTTAGATGAGGACAGATGAGAGGAAGCAAGGACATGAACATGCACTATTGGGGGAAGGAGAAAAGGGTCAGAATCCTTCAACTGTTACATCATCTTAGCTGCAACAAGCAACCACAGCCAATGAACAAAGGTGATCCTTTGGTATCAAAGGCATCAAGGGTCAACCTTTTGTCCTTAGAAGCATTCTTTGAAGCCCGTAAGGGAAAGGCTCCTTTCCAGAGAAAATCTCTTACCTAGCAATCCTAGGCTTAAGATAAGGTGATAAACATTCCAACTTTTAAAAATTCACAGTTTGCATATGTGAACTATTCAAATTTATGAAACAAATAACTCATGCAATAGTGGCTGTTGTACTTCTGTAGCCGTAAGATACACAGATGTCATGAATTTCAGAACTACAGTCCAAGCTGCCTTCTTAGAAACCAGAAGACGTTTGCTAAACAAACCCTCTCCTCCGGAACTTTTGAATGTATGTGCCCCCCCAACAGGAAAACTGTTGCTGTAAAGCAACATGAGAAATGAATTAACAGGAAACCATTATTTTCTTGCAAGAAAAATGCCCCTAACTGACCTGTGCACTAAGTGTCCCATTTTCATAAGAAAACACGTAAATTTGAAGTAGGCCAGGTGGTTCCAAGAAGAAGAGAACAATACTGTAAACATATGCATATTCCCAACATCATCTATCTACTGAGAACAATGAACAAGGCCAACAGGATCCTGGTCTGCACCAGAAACAGTGTGGCCAGCAGAGCTAAGGCAGTGATCATTCTCCTGTATTTGGCACTGGTGAGGCTGCACCTTGAATCCTGTGCTCAGTTCTGGGCCCCTCACTACAAGAGAGACATTGAGGTGCTAGAGCAGGTCCAGACAACAAAGGGCAACAAAGTTGGTGAAAGGTTTGGAGAACAAATCTGATGAAGAATGGCTGAGGGAACTGGGTTTGTTTAGTCTGGAGAAGAGAAGGCTCATGTGGGACCTTATCACTCTACAACTACCTGACAGGAGGCTGTGGTGAGGTGGGGGTCGGTCTTTTCTTCCAAGTTACAAGTGATAGGACAAGAGGTAACAGCCTGAAGCTGTGCCAGGGGAGGCTTAGATTGGATATTAGGAAAAATTTCTTCACTGAAAGAGTTGCCAGGCATTGGAACAGGCTTCCCAAGGAAGTAGTGGAATCACAGTTCCTGGAAGTGTTCAAAAACTATGTAGAAGAGGCCCTCAGTGACATGGTTTTGTGGTGGTTTTGGCAGTCCTGAGGTAATGGTTGGACTTGATGATTTTAAAGGTCTTTTCCAACCTAGCTGATTCTATGATTCTCTCACTTTGAGGAAGATTAGATTTGTCATCAGATAAAGAAACCTGAAAATGCAGAGGTTGTGCCTTCCTGATGCACCCCAGAACTGCGCAGTGTAGAAAAAAAAGCTAGTCCCTACTTCAGTAAAGTTACTCAGGCTCCCTGTCATTTCAACTCCACCTTGTAATCTACTTTCACTGTCTCATTTAGGAAGTTGCAGTTGTCTATCTAACATTGACCCATATTGCTTACATTAGCATGACTCTTCTGGGCTGCTGTGAGCACTGTAAAGACAAGGCAAAGATAGAGCTGTCAGTTGTTTGGTAAAGTCCTTTGGGATCACAGGATACAATATGTTTTTCAGAGCTTAATTCTTTGAGCTGTTCACCTGGTTTTCTGAAACAATTCCCCAGAGCTAGAAAAAAATTATTTTCCCTTTCCTACCGTACTTTCTCCCTTTTGTAGATACACTGAGCCTGGGAAAATCCTATGGGGTTTGTTCTCCCATGTACACACAAAATGCACCACTCACCAAATATCACTCTTTAATAAGCTAACAGGATTTAAAATGGGAAAAGTCTTTACATCTATAGAAAATATATTTTTAGGGGTTTTTTTTAAATTATTTTTTCTTTTCTCTTTTATCTTTCATATTCTTTCTTTTATTTTTCCATTTTATCTACTTCTCCCTCACCCCACCTCAGTTTCCAACGATTCTTGCACTTGATTGAATTCCCAGGACTGAAACCCTGACCTTAATGAATTCACCGGGAGGAATTTCTACCTTCTGTGACATAAAAGATTTCATACATACTACTAATTAGTCAAAGAAAGAATACAGCATATATATATTTTAGTGTCTGGCTGTGCTCAGGACATACCCTATTATCATTCCTTGAATGCAATTTCACTAAAGGCAATAGGAGTTTTGCATGGATACACGCCCCTGTTGAATGGGTAAATACCAGGTATTTGTTCATAAGCTATTGGATGCAAAAGAGGAAAAGGCCATTTTAGGGGAAAACAATGACATGACATATCCTGATGTTGCTAGCCAGGCCACCATATGCATTTCACATGATAAGGAGAAACCCCATAAACCATCGGGTCTAGGAAATATGCCCTCTGTTTCCTCAAGGTACAATAACACCATTTGAAGTGAAAGATCAGTGATGGGTGGCTTTGCATTTAAAACTCACTTTCAGTGAGATCCAATATGCTGTATACAACACATTACATTAAACACTCATGAAAGCATTAAGTAGGTGTTTTCAGAACGCCTCAGCAAGTAATGTGCACCACAAGACTTCATCTCCTTTGTCGAAGCTGACAGTTATGGCTAGAGGAGTGGTGCATATCATGTTGACCATAGCTGTGCTCCTTCGAGTTACAGAATCAGCTAGCATTAGAATGTGAACCCAAGTTGCAAAAGCAGTAGGGTACGGTGACTGATAACTCCAAAGAGTATCCATATGGCAGGATGGCTGTACTTACAAATATTTCAAATGTCAATTCACGAGGCTACAATCATCCCAAGCTGTTTGTGCTATTCTGAATAATTGTTAGCAAACTATAACAAAATATTTGTCATACTAAAATAACACATATAAATTTAACTGCTATATACACCAAACTTTTCTCCAGATAATATAGTTTATTAGGTTAATAAAAACAACAGAGACAGCATGGTTGCTTGGAATTTGTAAATAATTACCTATGAAAACCCCTTCACGCATACCTTTCCTGCTGAAAAGATTGTAGAACTTCATGTCTTTTCCCCAGTGAGGACAGGCTAGTGTAACAGCAAGCCAAGATCAAGGTAATCAGGGCCTGCTGCAGCATTATTTATTTTTATTTTCCTCCATTAGCATTTGAACATGTGCTTATTTGATTTTATTGGCTGTCATCAGTAATTGCTAGCGCACAGCCGTGCGGATGCAGTGACAGAATGCAGGGAATATGGTGCTTTCCACATTGATGTCTTTGAAGCATGTTGGATATTTTGTGCAGCAGTAAGCCCTGAGAAGAGACAAACTGACTGAGAGGAACAGTTCACAAGCAGCAATTTCCATGGTGGCACTGGAGGGGGTAAGCAGAATCAACTGGAGCTCCCCAAAAGGGTTTTCTGCTCTGCTGCTGATAATGCGCTTATTTTGTGCTCCCCAGTTATGGTGTACTCATGGAAAGATTAAGCAACTCGTAGTTGATTTACATAATTTAATACTCCCTCCCCTCAGATTGGAAATGAAAATAAAAGAGGATTTTTGGACTTATATGGCATCCATGGCATTTTGAAACAGACTTTAATGAATTCTTACCTTTCAGTTGCTTATTATGACCTCTAAACTGCTGACATGTCTATAAAAATTTCAGTACTATTCCAGGGAGATAAGTGACAGAATTTCTCATACAGTAAGCAAAATTAAGACCCATTCATGTGATAATCCCCATTGGATGACCCTGTATATAATCCTAGCAATTTTGGACAAAGAAGAAGATATTAATATCTTGTCAAACTTCCAAGGCTATTTTCCTGTCTTCTGACAACTACAGAGTCAGTCATTGCCTTACAAATGTGAACGATGTCTTATGGCAAGAAGAACTGATGTTTTTCATAGTGCTGAGGATAAAAAGGCCGGCTAGAGGCTAAACTGTCCACAACTCTGAATACGGTTTTGTATTTGTACATGGCTTGCAAAGTTTTATATACTGAGCATAGGACCTGCTCATATCATTGTGTACTCTCTGTTTCCTTCAGCTCCTTCACATTTCCCAGCATGGCTTAGCCCCAGATTTGTGAGTGGTCATGAACCCTACCTCAAGGAAGAAATAGAGTCACCATGCAGCACTATAGACAATAGCCTTTCTCCATAGAAAACCTTAAAACACAGTCAGCAGACTTCTGTCATGTAGCCCAGTGCCTCACATGTGAGAAATGCAGGATCGTGTGAGGTCAAAGACACACTCTTGGCAGGAAAGATTTGTGCAGAGCAAAAAGCAAAGCTGCCATCCTAAGAAAAAAGAATCTGGTGCCAGACATACGAGAGAGCAGAACCTGGAGTGGCATGCTTAGCAAAGGGCAGTGTGGAAGTAAACCCAGCCAGCTAGTTTTTCTAGTTATTCAAGGCTCCCTTGTGCATTATTTGGTAGGCACTAGAGGCTCTTCTAACAGCTTGTTGTTACCCTTCCCGCGATGTATGTGAGAGTTCACAGAATGAGCAGCATATGCTCAACTTCACCAAGGTACATCAGAATACCATTCAGAGCACCCAGAATATCTGAGAATGAGTGTTTTGAGTTGAACTTCTTAATCCTAAATGAAAGATAAAGACTGGAATAAACTGTCCCCTGTAAAATGCCTGGTAGATAGTATCATGCTTTCAATGGCAAGGACAGTAAAGCACACAACAGATTGTCTGGCAAGATTGTGTAGTCTCCATCACTGAATATCTTTAAGAAGAGATGAGACAAACACCTATCAGGAATGACTGAGGTGCAATTCTCCCTACCTTGAGGCAGAGCGATGCACTGGATGAGTTTTTCCAGCTCTATTATTCTTTGCATCTATGATAAGAATTTGCAGAACTGTGATCCAAGCCCAGAGCTGTTATTTCTGGAGCAGCTAATGGGTGCATAAGCAAGGATTTCAGTGTTACACATAATACTGCCAGACTGTTCTCAGGACTCCAATACCATGGCTAGTATGGGACTGCTCATCTTATCACCACCCTCCCACACCCTGGTGTGACACTGTGTCAACAGGGCAGAATGTTAAAGAGAAAATGTATATGGGGTATAGCCACTACGAAAATGTCATAAATACAATGAAGGGGACAATAGCATGAAAATATTACACTAATGTAGCAGCCCACAAAAGATGTCTTCACAAAACCTCATCTGCTCTAGCAATGAAAGGTGAATGGTTGCCCACACAAGCACTATTAAAAGTCATGAATGTTCTCACTCTACTTCCTTTCCTTGTCACTGG
The DNA here is from genome assembly GCA_034782935.1 of Micropsitta keiensis. Taxonomy (NCBI): domain Eukaryota; kingdom Metazoa; phylum Chordata; class Aves; order Psittaciformes; family Psittacidae; genus Micropsitta; species Micropsitta keiensis. The sequence continues at coordinate 37,959 of JAVHNC010121589.1, read as the reverse complement.
GATTAGGTTTTGTATCTCTTAGATGGTTAAAATCTCACATATCCATTAGGGATGACATACTATTTAATCACTTAAAATCTTTTCTTTCCGAGTGTGAGAAGACCTTTCAGACATATTGAGCAAACTGAACCATAGCACTTATTCTTTTCATGTTCAGAGACAGTGCAGAAAAAGAATCATTGTGTTGAATAGATTATTTCAAAGCAAACATCACTTCTTCCTTAAGGATCTTTTCTAATCAAAAGTCTTTGAAAACATTCCCAGGTGTATGACAAATTTATTTACCAGTCTACCAGCCACTGTAGATGTCTATACTCCAAGGCTGGGACTGAGAAACCAGGCAAGACCCAGGCAGATTTGGAAGCACAAGGGCTAGGGAAATGCAGAGATCCCAGAAAACCAATAGTGGGAGGGTGAAATAGGAGTGCATATGTTCTTCTTATGAGATCTAGAAATGCCTCTGTACTCTAGGAGATACCACTTGGCCACAACAACACAAGCTCTGCTGCTTGTATTTGGAGTCCCATATTTGCTGAAGCAGAGCTGAGCTTGTATTTCTCAGATAGATGTAGAGGAAAGCAAGGACTGCCCCACTATCTGCTTCTTGAGGGCACACCACATCTATTGCTGCACTTGGAGGCACTGATGTTACCACCCCACCAGGCAGTCTGTCTCTCATGTGAAGATCTGTTAATGAAGGCCATCTAAGTTACTTTTTCATTGACTTCACTGGGTTGTCTGAGTGGTTCACAATTTAAACTTCTGATGTGGAATCTATTATTTCTGAAGGGGTATTGACATGAGTCTGAGACTGTAGGGACTGTACAATGTCTTTACTACATTAGAGGGAAAAAAATGGCTATACTAAAGCACTTCCAGGGTAGGAACAAATTTTTCTTACTGGTGGACCTTTTAATTGACACTGTGTACAGATGCCAGGTAACAGTAACTCAGACACATCAGTTTCTCTTTATAAAGGTCAAGCAATTCACAGAAGCTCCTCTAACATATAATTTAAGAGGTTAGAAGTTTCCTCCCAACAGGAACAAACAGTGGTATGCTTTACTGTAATAAACCATAAATTGTTTCAACCAGGAGTCGATCATTCCCACTCAAATTGAGAAACTTAAAATCTGCAGCCGCTTATCTACTAAAGTGCAGTAAATGTTCATTCTCAGAGGCTAATGCATTATTAATACCATGAGAAAGACATCTTAATATATTTATAGAGATATTCTGTACATTTTTGCTAGAACATATGGGAAAGAATACAAATACTGACCAGATCTTTAATCAATACTGAAGATTGTTACAGTCCTATACAACAGACCAGCCCTTACTGCCAGTGAACTCCAGCTTTTAATCTGTACTGCTGAAGTATTCATAAATCTGCTTCACCTCCTAAATGCAGTGAAAAACTGAAGTCATAACCTGCAAGACATCTATGATTTATTCTTTTGGGCTTCCAACAATGAGATCAGAGTCATTACAATCTAAGGCAAGGTGAGTGACTAATAAATCTGTTACTGATTTACACATAGATCGTGGTGCTGCATTGCTAATTTGCAAAGAAAACAACCTGTAATTGTGTGCAAATGGCATGCTGTGGTTGTAGATGGAATATGATCCTTAATAGGATTTCATTCTCGGAATATGTATCCGGTTAACACCAAAAGCCTGTATCACACTGCCAAAAGCCAGCTAAAAACAGAAGAGCCAGGTAGGATGTTCAGACCACTTGTAGGAAAGAAATATGTGGGAAGCAGTAAACAAGGGTGGGACTTGTCTATAGGGCTGTAGGCCCCAGCTCACCTGGGAAAACAAGGTATACCAGTAGAAATAAGGGGCTTATTAGTGAGAAAGACAGACAGGCAGCTCCTCATTCAGAGAGAAGAAGGTGAGGAGGAAAGGAGACCCTATACTAGATAAAGAAGGAATATGGCAGGTAACCTCATGAGGTAATAGTTATTTTAAGGAACTAAACAAAATGGAGTGTTAAGTTTTCAGGAGTGACAGACAGCATTGAGCCCCTGAGGAAATAACAGGATAAGTAAAGTGCTTTCCTCTCCTTATCAGCCTCTATTTTGAGTTAACCAAGATGTCATCTTAAACCTCCTTAGGGCTGGACAAGTTGTAGATTGCTGATCTGTACTTGTAGTTGTAAAGTTATGTGTATATCTAGCTTGCACAGGAAGGCTTACCACTGAGAGTTGGTTTATGGAATACTCTTGAAATGACTGTGCCTTTCTTTACAACCACCAGACAACCTCACTCCACTTGTACCACAGTAGTGTGAATCCAGGCTGAAAGAAGACCTGGCACCAATGTCTTTCAGTTGGTACTTCTTGGAGAGGAGCAGTTATGACAGCAATAATGTAATGAAGGCAGATTTCCAAGAGCTGAAAAGGCCTGAAACATGGAACTCCCCAAAGACCTCTCAGGCCCCTCAGACTCTTCAGAAAGGCACAGGCAACTGGAAAAAAAAGATGTTTATTGGCATCTGTCCTGGCAAATTAATCCAAAATGATGTGGGCTTCAGACTGTCAAACTTGTCAGGAACATTGTCGTTCATGTCTCCTTGCAATGCATTGCTTAATTCAGACCAGATGTGTGCCAGCAGCCTGTGTAGTAGAGAAAAGGTTGCCTGCCTGTGCCAGTGTAAAGGAATATATGTGGTGTGGCATCTAGAATCGCTGGTGACCATCTTTGTGCTGTACCAGTACTTTTATTCCAAGCTTGTTATGAAATAGCCTTTTAAAAGACACATAGACACAATGGAGATACATGTGTCAAAGACGTTATTTCCCCAGCTGTATGTTTTTGTGTCAGATGTTTAATCAGTTTTTAAACCGACTCTGCACCCCAGATTCCTTGAAACTACAGCTGCAGCAGTTTTAGCTGCGCATTTCAATAGGATTGCTGGTGTAAGAAGAGGCATTTATTTTCCAATAGCATAGGCTTTACTGGCCTTCAATATGCTTAACAAGAATTCTCAGACTGACAGGTTTCTGGAAGGGTCTGCAGAATGAGAAGGAGGGTCTCAGTGTCCTCTTCTGGGGATCTGCCACAGCCTCATGTAATGTAGTACTTTTGTTGTAGTTTCCTTGAGTCACAACACTAAAGCATCACATTTGGAAGAGGTCAAAAGGTTATGGTTAAAATAAGAATAGTCAAACACAAACCTGCATCAAAACTCTCTGTAAGACTGCTCAACTCAAAATTAAATCAGGACATTCAGACCTGTTCCCAACTGGACAATCATCTGTACCACTCCCTCCATACCTATGGCTGGCACTGTTTGGTAATGTCTCCTCAGGAGAGCTTCAAGACTAAAATTCAGTAGGGATTGGAATGTGTAACATTCACAGTCTTCACAGGCACATGTATTGCAAAGGCACAAACTCTCGACCCACAGTGTACAAGTCTGTTTAGCAGAAGGGTCATCTGCTAGTTGAAGCTTCATAGGTACAGTTTCCTGGCAATGTGCATGGAACTGCTCAGGGAGGACAGGAGCTTCCTGAGGCAACTGTGCTCCATACTCATTGCACTGTGGAGTACCCTCTTCACTTCAGGCAAGGTCAAGCAATCCTCAGAGCTCCTGCATACTCAGAGCTTGTGTGGCTTGCAACCTGGACATACCACTGTGGGAAAGCAATGGAGGGAGGATGTCCTTGGAATTAATTTTTAAAGCAAAAAAAAAAAAAAAAAAAAAAAGAAGGCTGTGTTACCAGCCTCAAGCATTTACTTGCCATTACTGATCTTCCTGCCTTCCTTCAAACTATGAAATCACCTTAAAGATGACATTGAAATATACACACTGCACACTGCTGGATTTTGTTTTATTTGATCATTTCTATTTTTTATTTGGGTGGTTACTGAGCTTTTATGTTTTGTGCACTGAAGCCTTACCTTGATCGAACCTCTCCCACTGGCCTCACACAAGTGAAACCACAGCAGCTTTGGACTGCAACTTAAAAGGAGGGAGAATTTCCAGTACTGCTTGAGAAGAAAGGATGTGGTTTGTCACTGAACTTTACCAGGTCATCTTTCCCCTCTTTCCCGTCACTGCCAAACGCTTCAGCTCCTACTACTTTGCCCTGAAATGTCCTTCCTTTGACCTCCCTCTTTGCTGAAAAAGGCACTTGCATTGCAGAAATTCGTAGATATCCATAACTAGAAACTGTAAGAACCAGAGGGAGGATCAGTGGTTTATTGCCATGCTCATCCTAGAGGTGCCAATTTTCAACAATTACAGAAGATTGCTCAAAGATATCGAAGAAATCCATGGCAGAACTGAAAAGGAAGTGTGATGGCTCTCAGACCTATTTCCTACCTACCCAGTCACACTGCCATAACCTTGCAGGGCCTGCAAATGCCCAGTTGCTGTAAGCAACTAAACACGAAGACTTATTTTGACTTCAGAACAGTCTGAGTAGATCTCAGTGATATGGGACTTCCTACACTGTGCTTATCACACTTGAATGAATCCAGCAGACATGACATTATATTTTGTCCAGTATTTAAAGTTCATGAGGCAATTTTCTTGAACTGCTCCCTGTATTACATAGTGAAAAGAAAGCTGATCAGCTAAACATTCAGTCAACAAACAGTTTCTAATAATCTCTTCTGGAAGATAAAACAAATGCAGGCAAATAGACAAATCCTATCTCCAGTAAACAGACAGAACAGCTGATTTATATGCAGGGACATTCCTTAGGAGCATGCATATACTGAGAAATATTCTATTTCCTTTAAGGCACAGAAGCACTAAAAAATGTACAGGCATGGAAAAGGCAAAAACATCTGAAATGTCTGAACCTCTCCCCAGCCCCGCACTCTGTCCTATAATTTTTGAGACCAGGGTATACCATGCCAGGCTGTGTTGCATTTTGCAATATTCACTCCAGACCATGAGTTTAATAAGAGTTATTCTATTGCCCTGAAATTCAGTTGCTTAGACATCCAACTCCACAGAATCATAGAATCATTTAAGTTGGAAAAGACCTTTAAGCTCATTAAGTCCAGCTATTAACGCAGCACTGTCAGGTCCACCACTGAATCATGTCCATAAGCACCACATCTACACATCTTTTAAATACTTCCAGGGATGGTGACTTCACCACTTCTGTGGGCAGCGTGTTCCAATGCTTGGCAACAGCTCTTGAGAAGCACTAGTGCTGTGCATTGGTTTTCTCTTCTCAAAATCACATTAATGAGATGCAATGAGGGTGTCCCCCCGTGGCGCAAAACCCAGCCAAAATATCAGGAACACTTCAAGAGCATTCAAAAATTTTAATCTTAAAAGCAAATGAAGAGCAAGGTTTTATCCTGGCAGTGTCTTTACTGTTGATTTTAAAACAAAACAAAACAACAAAACCAAACAAAAGCAAACAAAACAAATGAAACAAAAAACCAGCAACAAAACCCCAGAAATCACCACTGAAAGCATTTATAAAAATGCCTATAAAGATTAGGGGCAGCCCTTGGGCTATAGGCAAATTGCCAAAACAGCCCTCTGCAGCCTGAAGTTTCGGTCTGCCAGTTCAAAAGTGATGCAAAACGCTGGTTCCTTCCCTCAGGCAGCCCTTCCAGGGAGCATAGGCTTTACCCCAACCCTGACTCTCATCTCAGTGTGGCAGTTCAGAGAGTCTCCTGCCTATTCTCTGTGCGAAGTCCAGCTGGAGCCACAGTCCCCTAAATAATAAATGAATACCCAAGCTTTTTACAATACTTCTGTATTTTTCACCAGCAGCTTTTCTTTTTCGTTTGAGACATTTATCTCCCTGTGCTTTGAGCTGCAAGGGCTGACAGTGATGGAAAGAGAAACCTTGTGAAGAAGGGTCTGGCTTGAGATGCAGCCCTGAACCCAGTTCCTAGCTGCACTGATGGTTTTTAGTCTTCTCCTACCTTGCATCAGTCCTTTCTAATGATCCTTGGCTCCAAGTCAGCAAAGCACTTAAAGACAGGCTTAGCATACACTGTCATGTGCCTGAAGAGCCACTCAGTTGGGCTGATGTCTGTTTTATATTGCTTGCCTAGGTTTTGCCCTCTGTAGCACCTACATACCCATCTGTCCGCGATGTTGCAGAAAGTCTGAAGCAGAAAACATCAGATTTATAGGAAGTGCATACTTTGTGCCTGTAGGAAGTGCCTGTAGGATTGATATAAAAAAGTGCACATAGTTAGAGCTTGATCATATGTCATTTAACAGCTACATGTTTTTACTCTCATTTTGTTAGCAGCCTGCATTGCTTAAAAAATAGAGGGGTTTTCTATCACTTCCTTTTATTTTTTCTCTGTAGTAAATGCAACTATAAACAATTAATAATTCCAATTAGGTTTTGGGGTTTTTTTGATAACTCCAGCAGCTGTCTTGTCACAGGGTTTCCTAGGCTGCTGCAGGGGCCAATCAGATCATATAAATGTGCATATTAACAAAGGTTCATTAAGCGACTGTCTTTCTAAGCCTCTGGAAAAGAAACAAAACAGAGATGAGCCTTAGAAGTAAGTGCTCTATGTTCTTTGCTAAATTTTCCATCACACTGAAATCAGCAGCTTTTTAATAATCTACATTTAAGATGCAAATGTATCTATTTGATAAGAAAGTCTAATGTATGAATAAAGATTCCAAATTGGTTTATTACTTCTTGATCACTGCTGGCAAGGGGAGAATTACCATGCTAACAGCCTCGTTGAGAAAAAGCCATATGCCTGAAATGAAGACAATGATGAAGTTACAAAGTTTAGTGAGATTAAGTTACATGGAGAAAGCTTCATTTAAAGTAGCAACTAATTAATGACTTCAGAGGAAACCCTACCAGCAACTATACTGGTTAGAGAGGTGAAGCCTATTAACAACCTCCTAAGTGCAGTTTCCAATTACTAATATTTTTAGAAGCTTTACAGTGTAAGAGAAATTACTTCAGGCCTGTGTTCCCATCACAGGGTCATCTAGTTTCCATCTCAGTTTCTGCTATGAAATGATAGTCCTATGGGCAGCCTTTGACAGCCAAGAGGCTATTTTATTATTGCCAGAGGTCAGGAAGACAATTGCATTTGAAATGCAACAAATATACTGTGTCAGTTCAGCTCTCTTCCTCCTACCACAGTGGATGCTAAAATAGTAGAATAATTGCTCTTACCCCATGTATTTATCAGGGAGTAAATGGCCTCAGACTGTCCTAGCTCTGATATAAAGGAGGAAAGGCTGTGGGAAGATACCAAATTTTTTACTTAAGTAACAGGCATAGCTGGGAGAAGGGACAATGTATTAAGCATGCAAGCCTTTGGGAAAGATTAAAGAACCTGCAGGTTTGCTCAGTTTTTCCAGCTATATAAAAACATACCAAGATAGTACTTTTCTACAAAATTTGCCTCTTCAGACCACCATGGCTGCTGTTGCACTATTAAGAGGCTCTGTTATAACGGAGTAAAGCTGCAAGAGGGCGGATAGGCAGAGAGAAATGGTCTATGGCTATGTGGCCACTTGGTTGCTTAGTAATCTGAGACTGTGCTTGTCTCACTAATTAATGTGTAATAGCTATGTATGCTGGCTCACTTTCGGATGCCTTATCAAAGGGGGAGAAAGAACTGGGTTTAATTTAGCTATGCAGAGGGACTGCATCTGTTTTTTCAGCCACTGAAGGATTATAATTGTTTCTAGATGACAGCAGGTCACATGTGTGGAGGTTTTTTAATTATAACTGAAATTCCTTTTCAACCTAGGGAAATAATTTAATTTCAACATTACTATTTTTTGGCTTCTATCTCCCCCAACTCTTTTTGCTTTCTTACTTGCAACATAATTCTTTCCCCTTTTCACATAACTGTCAGATTTTCTTTGCTCATACCTGTCACTTTTTAATTTTGATTCATGTTACAATTACACAGTTCAGGTTGAAAGGTTATGAAAATTGTGTTTTGGCATTCAACCAGTCTCACCTCTGGAAACATTAGTCAAATACTCTTGTTTAAAATTCTCTCTATGGAAGGAAACTTTGTCACCTAGGTATCTGCCCGTATTTCTTTCTTTCTGTCTCAGTGCATATCTGACCAGGTCTTGCTTTGCGCAATTCAAAATGCTCAAATTTCATGGTGTAGTGGGGCTTACAGGTTATTACATGACTTAAGATGTTCTGCTGTCTTCTGAATGTCATTCATAACTCATCTGCTCAGTATAAACTTGTTCGCATGTCTTTGCACAGTAAAAGATGACAAAAATGATGCATTAGGAAGAAAAGGGTGACATTAAGGACTACAGGATAGAAAGGCAGGAGAATCCAAGGGAGAAGAATCAAGAATATCAATGTTCTCTATGCCTAGGCACCAGGATAGCCACGCATAAGGCTGGTGGTTGCCCGTACCACTTTTGACATCTCAAGCATCCCACGGAAAGCCTTCACTGCCAGCAAGAATAAGGAGTGGGCCAGATAGCACTAAGTGAAATCTGGACTGTCCAAGGTGAAGAAATGGGCAGTAAGGAAACTATTCCTATGAATCCAAACACATTTTGAAACAAACAGGTGAAAGCCAATAATCCTGGAAAACACGGAAGAGATGTATATATATGCCAAATCCCACATACCGTAAAGGTCTGTAAAACCTAAAAAAGCAGCTTTTATCCTTTTGATGCCCAAGTTAGGCTTAAAAGAATGGTTAGTGGAGATAACTGAGTTAAGACTCAAGTGTTGTACAAGAAAGTTATTGAGGATGTGCAAGAGATGAAAAGGAAGGTGTCCTGGGACCTTCTTAATTGATCCCCAGTGGTTAACAAGGGTGATTATGAAAAAACTGGTCAAAACAAAGATTCCAGAAAACAGTGAAGAAAACTGTCCTGCCCTGATTCACAGCTCACAGGCCCTGAACAAGTGAGAGACAGTGGTGCAGAGTGTTGTGACTGTCTGTCCTGGGTTCAGCCGTAGCCGTCATTTTTCCCCTTCTTAAGTAGCTGGTGCAGAGTTGTGTTTTTGCCTTTCAGCATGAGAACACCAATGTTTTTAGTTGCTGCTAAGTAATGGTTACTCCTATCAAGGACTTTTTCAGTCTCATGCTCTGCCAGGGAGGAGTGGCATGGGAAGCCAGGAGGAAGCAGAGACAAGACACCTGACTCAAACTATACAAGGTGGTATTTCATACCACAGCAAGTCATGTGTATATAAACTGTGGGGGAGTTACCTAGAAGGCCCAACTAGCTGCTCAAGTAGGGCTGGGTATCGGTTGGTGGGTGGTGAGCAATTGTATTGTGCATCACTTGTGTTTATTGTTTTCTTTTCCTTTTCCTCTTTTAGTTTTATATTCTCTCCCCTTGTTATTTCCCTTATCATTATTATTTAGTGTGAGGTATCCCTGCCCATTGCAGGGGAGTTGGAAATAGATGATCTTAAGGTCCTTTCCAACCCTAACTATTCTATGATTCTATGATAATTGGTGGTAGCAGCAATGGTTTTGTATTATGCCTTAGTTACTGAACTGTTTTTATCTCAACCTGTGGGAGTTACATTCTTTTGATTCTCTCCCCATCCCACCAGAAGAGGGGCATGGGGGTGGAAGAAAAAGGGAAGTGAGCGAGCGGCTGCATGGTTCTGTTACTGGCTAGGGTTAAACCACAGCAGCTCTTTTTGACACTCATTGTGGAGCTCTAAAGGTTGAGATAACAACAGATCTGAACAGTGTGTCTAAACCACGACACTGTCTTTACAGTAAATCACTGTCAGAAGGGCTAACACTTGCTCAACATATCAGGGTAAAGCTGTTGGCCAAGTGTCTCCCACTTTTACTCAGCTGGACAGTCGATCTGCAAGCTAGGGCCTGAATGTGATAGTTTATACTGCAGAAACAAAATCATATCACTGGCATTTGAAGACTTGCTCTAATTCTGCAAAGTAACTCCTGAGTTGCAATGAGCAACAACCTTAGTACAGCAGGGTCTGCTTGCAGACTGTGGTCTGGAAATGCAAGCCAAGAAGTGATGTGGATTTCACATCAAGAACTTTTTAACACACTGAACAACTGTGAAAGCTGAAAACTATGCACAAAAGGCTAAACGTGCCTCAGATGAGCAGGAGAATTAGTTAAGCATGTGGATGAAACAGTAGATAGGACTTTGAAACCAGACCTTGCTTCTGACCTAAGCTCTTGGTTGGAGGGGGTTGGGTGAGCACTAAAACCTGCAAATACAGAATGCATTCCCTGTGCCAGAGGTCATATATGTACTAGACCACCCTCATCTCTTTGGATGACAGCAACTGAAAGGCAGCCAAGAAATAGATCTATAGTCTAGTGCATGCAACAGCCTTTTGTACTCAAGAAGAAAGATCACAGGCCTGAGCTTAATAGTGTTTGGCAACTTATTTCTCTCTCTGTAGGTGCTGCATCACAGAGGCTTTCTTATCTCAGGGACAGGATGGTCTATCAGGTTCATGGTTCTGCTTTCTAGAGCAAAACATGGGAAACTGTGACTGGAACCAGATGTAAGGAAAGGGGAAGTGCTGCCATTACTGCTAGCCCATCTTAGCTCCCACAGTGCTCCAACCACAAGGGAATGACAAAGATACTTTCAAAAAGCAGAAATTTGTTGTCCTGAAAAGTGGATAATCTGAACAATTGGACAAAAAATCAAGTTTCACCAATGGGCGAAATCTACAGAATCAGGGATGCCAAAGAGAGCACTTCACAGACTGCTCAGTCAGCAGTGACAGGATCAAGGAACACCAAGGAATACTTGAGGTACAACTTTCCATGATGCTGAAAATATAATTAACTATATACATTCTCTCCAGTGTGCTGCTGGGTTGGAGCCAAGAGAATAAAAAGAAAAACTGCAAGCATTAAACACTCAAGACTTGCTACCACAATACTGGGTTCCTCCCTGAAGTAGTGTACATCATGAAGGAAGACAGAGGAGGCAGCAGTGGATAATGCATCATGAAATCCACATCAGAAATGAGAGCAACAAGACATTTTCTTAACGATGGTTGATGTGACATTCTGTTATAAGTGAAAATTATCTGCACTTCTTGTAGTAACCGTAGGGAACGATAAAACCAAGACCAAACAGCACAAATCGAAGACCTAATATCCATTGAGCCATCATATATTTTTATTTTTCTGTTAAAGCAAGAGGAGAGTGTTACATGACACACAGTTCTGCTGACAGTTGGTAGTTAGAGAATAACAGTGAATGAACTGTCTCCAATGCCCACTCTGAACAGGCTAAAGTGGAATAACAGCGAGTGAACTGTCTCCAATGCCCACTCTGAACAGCCTAAGGTGGAAAGGTGACCATTAGGACCCTGGTCTAGCTTTACAGGGGAGAGAAATTACTGAGTGAAAGGACTGATCCTTTGTTGTGTCTGCTCATCACCATTAGTGTTTTCTGACCTTCATGTTGCATAGGAATAGGCAAAAGCATGAGAGATGGTGGTACGCTCAAACTAGTTTTTTTTGAAGTTAGGATGGATGAGTATAGTGTTGTCTGGAAGAAGGACAAAGAAACAAAGAGTCTGAGGTACACATTTATAGTGAATAGCAAGTGAATAGCAAGTGAATAGCAAGCATTTTTAACTGGTTGGCTACATAAGGCAAGCTAAGGGAAAGCTGTATGAGGCCTTTGAAATTTAAAGTAGTGCCCCTGGGATGTACATCTAGCCTGGAGCAGCTGGCCAAAACACATCCATGTAATGTGGGAGACTGCGTAGTTGGAGTTTGCCACACAATTTAGTGGAGATTTCAGACAGTCATGTATATGTCTACAGTGAATGGTTAAAATGGGTGCGTAGAAGTATAGATATAAATATTAAAACACTGGCAAAAGTAAAAATTAAAAAAAGAAATCTTGTTATTCCACTAGATGTTGTGCTCTATGGAAAGTGTTCGTGAAGCTTTTGGATATGAGGGTGGAACAAACTGGGATATGCCCTCCTTGTCCATATGCCCTCTTAGTCTCACCACTGTTGATGCATAGCATAAGATGCTGTTTTAAACACATAGAAAATAACAAGAATCAACTGCAAGATAGTTCATAAAATGCTTCCTCTGGGGACATCTACATCGTTGTCATCAGTAAAGGAAAAAAATAAGTTTTGGAAATGTAGACAGGTAGCATAGATCATGTAAAGTAAACAGTGTGTGCGAGTACACATTTCTCTGGCTAACATAGCCATGTCATGTGGATAAGTGTGTGCCCAAAATAACAAAAATCTGCCAACTATTTAATCTTAGCAATTCTGTGTGGGAGTGCCTACTAATCAGATGGCAGTTAGTGTGCATTGGCTCACATATCATATTATCTCAAAACAATAGACTTGCACTTTTCCATCATCAGCCTGCTTTACTCTCTAATATGAATGAACTGAATCTGATCATGTAAAATCACCTTGCATGAAGTATTCTGTATGGATTTTGTAATGAAATCTTTATTTGTGAATATGGAACTGGAAGGAAAAATATCAGCATCCATAATGACTTTTACTACACCATCTGCAGAGCAGGTCAAAGAATAGGGAAAAAAAAAAAAATTCTCATCCTTCTGCAAGACAAAACTGTGTGCTTTCACTGAGCATTATTTTCAAGGATGGATGGTATGGTGTCTTGAGCAGGAGAAAATGCAGTAGTACATTCTGTCATTAGGAGAATAGCATACTGAAAGTACTGTCTTGGATTATAAACAAAAGTGAAAGGGACGGAAAATGGCCAGGTTCCGGGCACATGAATATTCACCTGCACCTGTGGCATCCCCATTGCATAATAAAAAACCTTCTGAAGAGATTCAGGCAGATCTGGATTTTCCTTTGCTGTTTATCCATCTCAAATAAATCAAAATTTGCCTTTGTATCCTGATTCTTGATGCCTTGAGATCCAGGTGATCCTGCGTTACTGACACTGAGATTATAAAAATTATTTTAATTTAATTAAGGCATTAAATTAAATTAGCTGGTGACCGTTGTGTAACTGATAGCTTATTACAATGAAAATACTGAGCATCTCAGAATAGCCATCCATTAAACTCATCCAGCAAGATCAATATTTTTACTAAAAGGAAAGTTAAATTACTGGATTTGAAATAACATCCCAGATAGTTCTGTGAATAATTGCTCATGACCAGCTATTTGTTTCTATTCAGTACTCAAAAAAGAAGTTTTTCTTTGACATTGTTAGTGTATAATTTTTTGTTTGAAGATTTTTTGAAATTTATTTTTATGTTGAAGAAAGATATTGTTGACAGAGACACAGATCAGCATTCCAAGCAACCAGCTGAACAAGTGTCAACATTCCAATCAAGTATTTGGGTGGAACATGCCTTTGGGATCCTACTCTGTCATGTGGTGCACAATACATGAACACATGAGGAAAAGCCTTATCTGACTCACATAGGAGGGAAGTCTCATCTTAGTCACATATCAGCTTTTCCTTTTTTTTGGCTTGTATCCCTCCCTCTTATTTCCCATTCAATGCCCTGCAAAATATCCCTGCTTCCCCATGATTTCCTTCTTTTTCTATACTGCATGGGCATCACCAGTAGTAAAGAGTACCGATCTCTTTTCTCTGACTTATTAGATTTTCTCTCACAGTAGACTCCAGCTGTGAGCTGAAACAAATTGTAAAGAAATTCTCTTCAGCCATTACAGCCATGATAACAACACTTAGTTACTCTGTGGAGATGTCTGTGCACTTATCTAGCAGATAGATAAAAGGGCTATGCTCAGGGCAGATACTTTAACTTCCAAACTCTAACAAGTCTTTTATGAGCACATGCAGACTGAATTAAAAAAATCAATAATTACTGGGCAAATAAGAGGTATGCTCTCGACACTGGAGGACCCAACCTGATTTTCAAGTCTCTTTTCCCACCTTTAGTCATACAGCAGTTTGCCAGTGAAACAGGCAAAACTTGCAGGCAAAATTAAAGTCTATTTTTCACTTTCCTTTTGTTCTCAGAGACATAAGGACTATTTTTAGCTAAAGCATTATCAAAACAAAAAAACCCAAAACACCAGCCTAAGGGCACTTCTTGCAAAAGAAATTGCAACTTGACCTCGTCTGCTCTGAAAGCTAAAATAAAGATCTTTTAACAGAATTTGTCAGGCATCTTTAACTGCAAGTAGTGGTAACCCAAGCACACAGCAAGTACCTGAATAAATTTTCTTTAGTTATCATCTAATACACACTTAATATGCACTGTTTTGGTGTTCTGTGCCTCAGCAAAGTAGCTGCTTAAGCATTCAAGCATAATTGATACAGGAAATTAAAGTACAGTTAGATCTGAGTTCAATTCTACTTATAAAAGTAGCTTCCGACCCTGCCTTTATTCATTTGGTAATGTCATTTAAAGCAAAGATTAGAAAAATTGGAAAATCATCGTTCCTTTCCTCGTTACCTGTTCAGTGTGCAAAGTCTCTGGGAAAACAAATTGCCATATGCTGTTTCTTTATAATGCATAGAATAGTGGATTCACCAGCTGTAGATGAAATGTAGACAAACAAAACCACCATAAATGGGTTCAAAAATCAAGAATTCAGTAACTATATGACCAGTAACATTTATCCAGGTCAGCTCCTAATTTAGAATTTTAAATAGATTTTGACTGTTACCTTCAAAGATCGTTACTGCCCTGTTACAACAGGCAGCATGTACACACAAACCCGGAACTATTCCAGGGGAATTGTGCAGTATATACAACTATGCAAGGTTTTAATGAGCTGTCATTAATTGCAATGCAGTTCTCTGTTACCTGGATGAGTTGGGATGCAACAGAATGCAATGGCAATGTCTCCATCATAGTTGCCAAGTCATCCCAATGAAACAACAGGGGCAGGAGAACAGAGGGATTTCTATCTTATCTGTTAACTATTTCCAAGGTACCTTTCAGTCCAGAGTCAACATGTGGAAAACAGATAATGGTTATAAGCTGATGATCACCTAGAGATGTGGGTAGAAAAGAAAACCTGGTTGCTGTGTGATTAGAGTTCACACATATAGAGCTAATTCTAGAGAAGGGAGAAGGTTAAAGTTGCTCTTTAAGAAAGGTGAAAACCTGAAACTGTCCCTGGGCAGAATTTTATTTAATATATAATCCTGACCTAGGTTTGTTTAAGTTCAGTTAAAAATAACATCCTCAGAGGCAAACTTAAATAACTGAGGAATCATTACAAAAGGATAAAACCCTTCTTTCTTATGACAGCTGCTGTAAAACAAGGTTCTGCTAGCCGGTGGGAAATGCTTTCATTTCAATATTTGTTCATGCCTTGGTCAAAACAGAACCTAAACCAAAATACAAAATCTGCAAAGCTGAAATGCAGGATTCCTGCATGTACTTTCATCTGTTTTATTGTCCCTCTGTCTTCTCTTTGCATGATGTCATCATCTATGCTACATAGCTCAATTTGAATTGAAACAAAGAAGAACTTTGTGCTGATAAATGGAATGTTTTAGTCAATCAAAATGCCTTTAATCCTCAATAGAGAAATGTTGTTCAATTCTTCCATAGGAAACAATATTTTCAAAACCCACTCATATTCTGCTGCTGAAGTAGGCCCTCAGGTAGGCTCTACTTCTGATCTAAAGATATACGGATAATTAATCTGAAGGAAAAAGTTAGACAGCTATGGCATGTCTAGACAATTAAAAAAAAATCTTAGCAAAAGAGAATGAAACTAGTAAGGTATCTCTTGCTAGAGGATTAAATGCTGCTGATTATTACTGAATGGCTTTTGCACATGTTTTCCTATATTTCTTTCTTCTTTTTAGCTATTTTCTTCATGATCAAGTTTTAGTTAAAGAAGGCAGTCCTGTCTAAAAAAATCAGTGTTGATTTATTTGGAAGAGAAAATGATATGTAACTGAATCCTGTAGGAGGAAATCTTTGTATGTTAGAGGTTTGTTGTAGATGGCGTGCCAAGCTGAAACTGAAAACCACAGGTATCATTGCCAGTTAGGGCTGAACTCCCCTCTGCCTCTGGAGAGGAAGCGCTGTTAAGTCCTCAGGAGAAGCCCACTCTGAGGATTGAGGGTGGCAGGTCAAAGTTCACCTCAATCTGCCACAGCCTACATGTATGAATCAGAAAAGATTCTGCAGAGGTTCTATTTTACTTCTACATGAGCAATAGATTATTATGTGCTGTAAAATTCCAGCTTTCCTGTCTCATTTCTCCTATAAAATGGGGAAAACCTCAGCTGCCAATACCTGCTTCTCTCCCAGTGATGTTGTAAGGGGAACTACACTAAAGGTTACAAGGTACTGTATGAACAGAGCAATATTAGTACATTAAGAGATAGACAGAAGGATGAATATTACCTCCAAGGAGCAAAAGCACCTGCCATTTCTGTGACAGCTACAGAAACTACTAAAACATATTTACTAGCTTACATAATAGCAGAAGAGAGTTGTTAAAGTAGGGAAAGTTGGCCAACAGATAAGCCCAAAGAATCCCTGTTCAAATGCGGGTTTTTATTTGGACTTTTTCCTAGTTTGACATCTTTGCATTATTGCTTTTTTTAACTTTATGAAACATGATCATTCTCTTCATTGTATGAATTGTAGACTTTATGCTGTCTGGTTTTCTGTCATGGTTTAACCCCCAGCCGAAACCAGGACACTTTCAAATATAGCATCCATGCAGAGAAACGAGCACTTAGACCAACATGTTGCACAGCAGAAGCAGAAAGTCCAACTCAGAGCTATCAGTAGTAAATTGGTCTTATGGCCACCACTTTGGTTTATACCTGTCAGATGAACTGGGATTGGTGGTAAAGCTGGTGGGAAAGCAGGCAGGTCAGCTGCTGGGTAACCAACAGCCTCTAATTAAGCAGAGACTGCCACAAACCACATGTCAGCTACCAGGGACCTTCATAGCTAAAGCCAAGGTACCTCTATTAATCTGAAGGTAGAAAACTGATTCATGTGGATCAGATTTGCAATGGATTCAATATTCCCCATAAATCACCTGGAAGTGTCCTAGAATGCAATATATGCACCGACCAGTGGTGACATTTGCTGAGGGAAAGCTTTTGAAGAGTCCAAGGGACGCAAAATCAGTATCTGACCCATGCGCTACACAAAGCAGCTGAAACAGCCAAACATAGCAAACTCCTGACTGAATGAGGATTATTCGTGAACATTATTTTGTGTCTAGTGGAATGAAAACGTTTAGTCAATTGCAAACTGTTGGTGGTGAATGTATTCACCTATTTCTAGAAAGGAAATGAGAGCAATTTTTACATGTCTCAGTAGTTCCTTAGTGATACCTACAGTTTTCTGACATCTGTCCTTACTATTTTGCTTCCCATCCCGGAGAAGAGAAAAGCTGATGTAGGAGTTATTTACAAGTGTATACAAGTGTATCTTAGCATCTAAGAGAGACTGGAAGTGCAGAGCTCAGTGATTCACTGACTCTAGAGACATCTAGAGTCTGTCACATCTATTCTGAACAGATATTCTATATAACATGTACAGTATCTGATGATAAAAAGTATGTCCTTTATATCACAGTTGTGATGCAAGTCTTTATGTTTTTATTAGAGTATTTCATGCGGAGGAAATTGGAGTGTTATGCAATGAATTCCAGCAGCAGGAGTATGATTCAAGCTCCTAGCAATATTTAGAGACCATTTTAATTAGCAGGCAATTTAGACAAATGGCATCTTATTCTTGCAAATATCACATTATGAAGAGCAGTAATATTTAATACATACTGTTCTATATCTATCAGGCCATTATACAGCTCCATGTATGAACATTAAAGAAATATAAGCAAAACATCCCAAGTCAGCACCATTTCTCAGTTTGCAATAACAAATACCCATCCAGCTATTGACCCCAATCATGAGTAAAATTGGTAAAGCACATTTAATACTTGATCCCAAAGGCTGAGATACTTGTATGATGCAGGGTATAGACTTGAACATCTTTTACATCATATTACTTGTTGCAGAACATAAACTACTAGACTAAAAGTATAGTAGGAAAATATTTTGAGACTCTAAACCACACTTTTTCTTTTCATGATGAAAATATAAACCATGATATCTGCTGTCAAATAACTATGTCCAGTCCTAACAAAATGGGAAGATCCATTTCCTCCTCTTGTTTCATATCCTTGGACTGGCCATGAAATAGAGATAGACTTTGGTGCTTCTACATTAGCACTTCAAACCAGGAGAGTGCTTTTGAAGTGAATACTCCCATCTTCCCCACTTATGTGTGCTCTAGTTTACACTACAGAGCAGCATGCGAGTATGCTAACCAAACTCTCCAGAGAAAACTAAAACAGAAGAACTCCTACAAGAGTCTACCTAATGTAGCCCTAATGCTAATGGGTATTCTAGGCTTGCTTTTGAGTCTTTCATTATTCAGTCACTTTATCTACCTGTTGAAGACTG
Source organism: Micropsitta keiensis (assembly GCA_034782935.1). NCBI lineage: Eukaryota > Metazoa > Chordata > Aves > Psittaciformes > Psittacidae > Micropsitta > Micropsitta keiensis. The sequence goes on along the minus strand of JAVHNC010121589.1, from coordinate 19,584 downwards.
GTCTTTTAATTTTCCTTGAGAATATCTGTTCCCAAGGAGCACTGTGGGCTGCTGAGGGCATGTTTGGAATCTCTGTGCTCTTGAGGAGAATGCTCATTGTGGTATTTCACTCTTCTGGAGGCTATCTCCCAGCTGAGTCCCAGGATCCTAGCCCAGCTATGTTAATGTAAATGCATTTCACACGCTGCATTTTAGATGTGACTTTTGCATGAAGGTGACCTAAGCTTTAGCAATCAGCTCTGCTTGTATCTGTCTGCACTGATTATGGGTACAAGTAAAGCGTTAGAATGTGTCAAACTGGCTGTAAAACACAAAAACTAAAAGCAATCTAAGTAGTCAGCAGTGGAAAAGGAAAGTAATAATCACTGTGAGCTGGTACTTGCCTGTTCCTTTCCTTCTGTGCTCCAATTTCTAGAAGTAATTTGCATTCTCACACAGTGTTAAGACCTTCGGTTCCATGAAGGATAAAAAAAAAAAAAGTCAGGTCTGTTTCTAACATAAATGCTTTTTCACCTCCTCAGCTACTGTGTGGAGGAAAGAAAGCCTGTTGCTCTCTACCTCCAGGACTGAGTTCCAACCTCACTCTAGACTCTGATCAAAACCTACTTTAATGGATAATTGACAGCTGACTCTTACCGGTATGATGCTAGCCAAACACATCCCTATTAATTACAGAGCAGGTGTACTGCGCTCATTTTGGGCTCCCAAGTGCAAGAAAGACATTGACAAATTGGTTTGAGTCCAGAAGAGGGCCATTAAAATGACATCACATCATAGAGTGCGTTATGTTAGGAGAGCTGTTACGAGCTGGTTTTGTTCAGCCTTAGGAAGAGAAGGTTAAGAAAGTTTCTTATTTCTGCCTTTAATTCCCTAAGAGAAGGTCATAGAAAAGAGAAAGGTAACTCTTCTCAGAAGACCACAGCTAAGAGACAATATGTAGCACTTACAATTTGTTAAAAGGGAAACAATGATCAGATATTAGAATTACTTTTGCAACTCTTTTTTATGATGAAGGTGATTAACCATTGGAATAGGAGTCCAGAGAGGATGTGAAATCTCAGTAATTAAAGATGTTCAAAAATTGACAGAGAGAAAAGCTCTAAGCAACCTGATCTAGCATAACGATTAATCCTACCTTCAAAATTAGACCTACTTTGAGCAGAAAATAGGATCAGAAGGCCACCAGAAGTTCCAAGCTTCCATCCAAACTAAAATATGTTATGATTTTTTGATTCTGCTTTTTTTTACACTGCTAAACCAAGGAAGGAACTGGTGGTAAGAGAACTCCTGGGCTTAGGTGGATTTAGAAATCTGGTGGCTTCCAAAACCAGGGACATACTCTCTGAAGCCAATATAAAACAAGCATTAACACCAAAAAATATGAAAGAAAAGCAACTAAATATGAATAATAAATGGAAACACTACTGTACCAGTGTGTACCATGAAATACAGCTGCTACAGTCATTTCAAAGTCTCCAATATAACAGTAAAAGCAATTACTGGGACAATACCACATTGCCCTAAATCATTAATATGCCTGTTGGGTTCCCCTCATGCATTAATCCAGCACAAGGGAAGACTTTTTGTAAAACAGGTTTGCTGGCACCACTGTTGCTGATTCAATGACATTGTTGGGCATCTATCTCTGATCTACTAAGTGGATTCAAGTTGTTATTTTGCAGCTCACACATAGACCCAGTGAGAGCAGACAAAAATTTCTGGTTTGTTTTGTGATTCTTCACTACTGTCACTGCAGTGAATGCCTTGTCATGTTCATACAACGCTTGTGTCCCCAGGGACTAAGGAGTGGTTATCATTCACAGACCTCACCTGAGGTCATGCCAGCCCCATCTGAAGCAAAAGGACTCAGTCACAGCAGAGACATCTGTGATGCTCATCACTGAGCAGAGCGGTGTTTGCTTCCTCTTGTGCCCTCATTTGTACCAAAAGCTGTCCCTACACCTGTAAAAGAGGCCTAGCTGCCTTTCACTAAAAAGCACTTTGCACTCGGCCTTGAAGGGTAATTCCCTGTCCCGAACCTGTAATTTTCTACAGTCTAAGGTGACCAAGAGTGTTCTTTTAAAAGGGAAGGCCTGTCAGTTGTTATATTGTTTCTTTAGCATAGGCTTTATAAGACAGCAAGGGCAACTGAATATAATATTTTCTCATGCATTGTAAACACTGGGAGATGGTTATGAGATTCTCAGCATTCGTAGTACTTTGAAATTACTCTTAATTAAAATATACTGGCAAATCTAGGTAATTTATGAGTTGATATGTTACAGGACAGAGCCAGGAAATTATTGCTGGTTTCTTTCCCTTTAATTCTGACTTCAAATCATCATTTCAGTGCTCTTTAGCACACGCTTTATTTATCTTTACACCAACTGATTCCAAATCCGTAATTAAGTGCATTCTTTTTTCCTAATTTTAAAATATGCAGGATTTTAAAGTATAACAAATAATTAAGAAATTAATTCAAGTGATTAATAAATTATTAATACAGGCTAATAGCAAAAATGTAATAATGCTTAGAGATGTCAGTACATGCTGTAGGATCATTTCAAAAGTGCATTCTATCAGCTCATTGAAACAAAATAGTCAAGAAATAAAAACATCCCTGCATAATTTGTAGTCCCTAAATCTTTTCCTAGTACTAGACCAAAGTAACATTCAAATGTAAATAAATTCTTAGTAACATCCATTTGTAATTCTAATAGTACAGAACAGGTTGCTTGGCAAACAGAGAGCAGTGTAGGCTCTTTAACACTCAAATGATTTTCTCATTGGCATAAGAAATCTTTGTAGTTAAGACAGAGTTTCACATGCTCTGCAGCCTCGGGAAGAGGAAACATTTTGGTTTGTCTGCCTCAAACTGATGCTGCTGTTGAATCACCCAAAACCAATAAAGTTGCTCCCCGCCTGAGGTGGCAAAGACACTGTTCTTCTCAAGCTCACAGAAGCTTGACAGAAAACACACAAGCACAGTTTCAGATCAGGATTTTTTTTTTTTGTTTATTTATTTTTTATCTGCCTCAGAGTAAGAAACAATCTAATACACACATGTCCAGTCTTTCACCTGAATTTCTGCCCATTTTTCCATGCACTTTTTTGCACAGGCTCCAAGTGTTACATTCACTAAAGTATTTATTTTCCTTTTCTCCTCATAATACACTAAAATATTATATCCATTTGGGTAAAACTGAAGCACATATGGTATGTTTGTGGAAAAGAGGGACTGATCAGTTCTTTCTACTCCACTGACACAGCTGACATGTCAGTTTATCCTTACGCCTGGAAAGACACTTAAATTTTATTCCTAGAGAGTGAAGAATCTCTGTGAATTTATTTCTCTTAAAACCTTCTTTTCCAATCCACCATTTGGCTTATCTCTAACATATTTCACATTTGAGGTATTGGTTTCCATTGTACAGCTATAGACTAGAGGGAAAAAACACCACTTGCATATTTTTAAACACAGATTGCAGAGAGTTTCAACATACTGATTGTTCAGGGTGATGAATCATATTAAGTCTGGTCTTTGCTAGGCTGCATTGCACTTATTTTACATGACATCCAGTACCTGGGATGTGGCAATCTGATGCAACACATCACAGCTCACTGAAACATCACGTCACACCACCAGAGACACCTGAGATAGTTCGGCTATATTTGGATGCCTTTTTTAAAGGAGGTTTTAAGCTTTAATTTCTTTTCTGTTAGTATTTTATCATTGATTCCAGGAAGCTGAACAAGTAACTCAATGACTTTGTCCACTGCCTCTACAATGCGGTCCTGAATTTAACCATTGCCATACTAGACTTCCTATGCAACTTTTCCAAAAGAAAAGCACAAAATGCTTTAACACTTAGCAGACAAAAATCGTTGATCAGCTCTGCCAGTTTATTTGCAAAAGAGAAAATAGAGCTCCATCCTGCCAGTTGGCAACCCAAAGAAAACGGGTTGAAAATAGCAGCTAAAGAAGATCTGGGGTTTGAACACACCAGTAAAAGCAACTGAATTGCAGGTGTGTGACAAGTTACCACCCATCATCTGTGCGGTTTCTCATGCATTTCCTTCACATATCATTGGAAGAGATTCATGCAGTATTTTCTGCTGTGACTGAGACAGGTTAGATGTACATCAAGACTTGGAGAAGATTTGAGGTAATCTCTTACATTTTGTAATTAGATCACGTTGGATTTGTTACTTGCAGCTCCTCTACCCTGAGATCCTGATTCAACCGAGTATTTGAGCATTTGTCTTGCCTTAATTGTGATCTGGAACTGTGAAGTGTGGGCAATGACTTTGAATGCCCCTCAAACAAATACATTGCTGCTCCAGTTGTTTGGTTGCACCAAATACATAGAAATACAATCAGACTTTCCAGGATCCTTTCTTTTTTTTTTTTTTTTTTTTTTTTGACTTTCATTTCCTGTAAAAGTACTAATAGCATTTTTTTCTTCATTAACTTTCCTAAAACTCCAAAGTTACTTTTGCTATAAACGAACATGCAAAGTTTAAACTTCTGCAACTGGTTTCTTAGAAAAACCTTTGTGAATGGCAGCAGATCACCCACAGGAGGATCCCTGGAAAAATAGTGTCAGTTTAAGTGTTGTCATCAAACTTCTTCAGCCCATTAAGTTGTGCAATTTTGCATATAATTTCCAGTATACTTAACAGAGGAGGGAAGCACCTGGACAAGGAGTGGTAAATATAAATCAACAGATAACAATATTCCTCTTTCAGTCACGCTTTTTACCAAAAGCATCAGAGTCTTTATGCTTATCCATTTAGAATAATATCTGCCTGAACAGATATGGCTGGCAGTAATTAGAGGGTACAAAATGATGGATTTGGAGTTGAAGAGTTTTCCTTATTTAAAAAATGCTAAAAGCAGAGAGGTAGAAGGATATTTTCCTCTTCATTTATTTCTGGGTTTTTTTTTTTTTTGTTTGTTTGTTTGCTTGCCTGTGTCCCTTCTTCTCTTTTAATTTTCATTAATTTGGAGAGGTGACAGCTCTGTGCTTCTGCTACTGTCTGACCTAATGATGCAGTTTGCATTTTTGTATTCCACCTTCTCTTTGATATGCAGAGATCCAATCGATGTATACAACTGATCAGAACTGATGCCAAGAAACAGAGATTCTCCAAATTTCTACTTGCAGTCCTCAGTAATGGCCTTGTCTGTGGAGGGCGAAAGTGTCTAAAGGATCATGTATGTTACTAAGGCACTTAGTGTTCCTTATTATAAACACAGTAGGCTGTTTCTTTCTATAAATGTTCCTAGTCATTACTACTGTTTTATTTTTTTTGAAAAATATAAAACTCTTATTCTTCCTGTCTGCAGAATGAGACATGAGCTAATGATGCTTTGCAAAGAAGTTCAGTCTCGCTGACACAGGAGTGATCAAAACTTAACCATATGTCAGATTCAGTTATCTTTGCTGACATTCCCAAGAGTTGCTACTAGCAATGTAATTCTGTGGATTCACTTACAGTTCTTCAAAATGCTGTTTAAGATACTGTATTAAAAAGCAATCCAAAGAGAAGCTTCTTTCTACTTCTAAATACATCCTTAAATTACACCAGCAGAGTTGCAGCTCTCAAAAGTGGATCTGAATATGGCCCTAAGCATTATTAACAGCTGTATACCAAGTCAAGGCTGATCCTCTATGCTCTGTGCTTCCAAACCTCCCACACAGCTGCCTCTTTCATGAAAGCTTAATCATAAGAGCAGGAAGAACAGCCCAAATACTCAGCAGTGGAGAGCAATAGCAAACCCTAAACAAGAATTAGGTTGGATAGTTACCAAATCCACCATTTCTATAAATTGGCTGAATTCTGGCCTCTCCTCACTGTGTGCTGTCATATATCTATGTTGCATTGATGTCTTATGATACAGGCAAATTACCAAAAGAACTGGTATGAAGCTACTTTATTTGGATTTGAATCCAACCCTACAGCAGTTACAAACATTAACCACAAAATGCCGTCTAGCCTGATTGAATGTGCACTTTCAAAGATAACCCCAGGTTCATTCTTACTGGAAACTGATTCGTATGGTGCAAGAGACAATGCTAGATATTATATGTGTCATACAGCAGGTTACTATCAATACTTACAACTGGAATTGAGAGATAATACTAAAGGCTTCATTGACATTCAGAATGAGATAAATGAGTAAAAATTACATTTTTCAGAGTATAATGAAGGCTTCAGGGCTCATTCTGAGCTCACTGTTGTCATATACTGCTGCAAAGCCATTGGCATTGGAGAAGCTGTACTTGATATAAACTGTTGTAACTGATATCCAAATTGTGTTTTTTCAATATTAATTAAATTGTGTGACAATGTGAAAAGACATAATCATCACAATTTGTGGCTTTATTGTGGCTGTTTCTTAAAGGAAGAGAATACAGGAGAGGTAATGAGGGAAAGGAATGAGATTTTCTGATTCAGGTGTAATTCTGCTCTTTTAATTCCCTCCCCATCCCACATCCAAAAAGGACCCAAGACAGAAAATTTCTAAACAAAACCCCACAGAAAATATGAAACTCTGTGAGGAAATATCATAAATAAGTTTTTAAAAACATTCAACTTTTTATACTTCAGCTTTCTTTCCCCCCAGTGGAAATATTCATAACATGCTGGTTCTGGTGTTTTCCCAGAGTAGACAATACTTCATGCATACCTTTCCCTTGGCATTAAGCTGCACATGTCGAAATAGTTGCTGAAATTTGTTTTACCACTGCACACCAAGAGTTCCTCACAGTTCTAGCAACAGCCATGTGCAAGGTAGGAAGGCACATGGAGACCTCATCTGAGGCACATGTGGGGACTGCAAACATGACTTGGACTCACAGTATTTTATCTTTTTTATTCATGTATGGTGGGGTTGGAGTGTGTAAAGCATTGGTACCCAGCGAGGAAGGATACTGCCTATCAGGGATAGCCACCTCCTACACTCAATGCCTCTGACATGTGGTGGCAAATCTTTAGATTATACTTTCTTAGCAAACATTCAGCTTCTTTACTGAGAGGGTGGTCAAACACTGGAACAGCCTCCCCAGAAAGGTGGTTGACAAGCCCCAAGTCTATCAGTATTTAGGAGGCGTTCAGACACTGCCCTTAGCAACATGCTTTGACTTTTGGTAAGCTCTGAATTGATCAGGCAGTTCGACCAGATGACTGTTCTAGGTCGCTTCCAACTGAAATAGTCTACTCTAGGATAGCCTCTGCCCCTCCACCGTGGTGTTTCTGTAGCTGGAACAAACCAACACTTCCTCTTTGGGTGCAGCATGTTGAGAAGCTTTGGAAGAGTTCCAGTTCCCATCCATGGCAGGTTCAGCTGTATAAAGTCCACAGGAAAGGAGCAGTTCTCTGCTCCCTCATTGCAGCTAGTCTGTCACCATCACCAGTAGCAGACATTTTGGATGCAATCCATCTTGCTGAAAGCTAGGTCACTGCAACAAAGGTGTCTGACTCAAGCTCATTGTCCTGAGCTCTCACTGCAGCCGAATAATTTTTGGTCAATATATTCAGCAAAGTTAAGGTGTGATTCATATGATAAAATACAGGTTCCTGCTCTGAGGTGAACAGAATCACTGACTTTCCTCTTTGACTGAATTGACTAGGTGAGACCTCAGAAAAGCAGCTGTAGACGGCTGTATTATAGGTGCCCACAAACAGATGAGCTGAACCTTTGCAACTGCAGTCAGTAGAAAGCATAGTAGAACTAGCTTTTTATGGGAATCCAAAGCACAGCAGTGCCCTCTACCTTGCTTTCATTTGGAAATCACAGCTTTTTGACTCAGGAGTTTTCAACTTTAAAACTGGTAAGAAAGAAGTCACTCATTCGGAACCACTTACATTATCTTATGGTAAAAATCAACAGTGAAAAACCTCATTAAATACAAACCTTCCTCCTTCAGGGCATAATTCAGTATAAGCCATTTTCACTTTTCTCATTGATAAATCCTTCCATTAACTACCTACACAAAGAAGAGACCATCTAGACATCACCCTCTGTGTTCTTCCCTCTAGGATTCTCTTCCTTGTCACTGTGTGGAATCACATACATCCTTCTACAATAAGGAATATTTTGCCCTTATAGAGACACCATGGGGTACCTCACTTACTCAGTGCTTCCCTTGCAGCCAGCATGAACAATAGAGCAATTTAATTTTTTTTTTTTTTTTTCATTAGAGTTGCTAAGAAATTACTTTCGTTCTACTGATTTCCTCAACCTCTGCAAAATCCTGGCACTGATAATACTTTCTGTTGGGTTTAGGAATAAATTAGTTGCCTCTAAATGAAGGATGTCACTGACTGATCTCCGCTAAAGCAAGATTTACCTGCAGATTTATTACAGCTTTGCCTTTTTGTTTCCCCATGGGAAAGTTCACAAATGATGCAGCAATCTTGTTCCAGTAATACTGTGCTTAAACACACTTCACAGATTGTTTGGTATTCAGGATGTTCTTCCTTGTGTGAAACGAAAAAATAGCCAGTTAGTAAATCCAGACTGAGATTTTCAAATAGCATGACAGTGAATGTTTAACAAAACAAATATTGCTTGCATCTCATTCAGACAATAACCACCTGGAAAGTACCTGCACTGAAATAAATGCCTTAATGTGAGGATTGCAAAGTAAGAGGAAAGGGGAATATCATTGCATTCCTGTGACTAACAGTTACTTGCACTTTATTGGTGAGTAATTTGAGGCACATTGGTTCAGTTACCCCAAGCTATGATGAAATAAATGAGTGCAAGAATCTTGATTCCTTGTTCTCTGCTTCAGTGGGTTGCTTTCCAGATTTCTGGCCTCTCTGGGAAGATGAAATTGAGGCCGTACCTACAGCATCTGGCAATCAGTAGAAGCATGGCAAACCCAAGGTTTGTCCACGCACTTACTGTGGCCACTTCATCAGGAGCAGCCGAGCTGTGCCAGTGTGGTGCTGTGCACCACTGAGTGAACTCAGCCTCTCAGCAAGGCTACTGGGCTTGGTACCAGCCTGGGGACCACGTTCCAAGCTCGACACTAATGCGGTTTCTGCCAGTGCCCTGGCTACTCTGGAGAAATCTGCTTTGCACTGTGGGCTTCATTTCAAAGGTGTTTTCAAGTTCCAGAACTGCTGCCTAGACTGTGTCTGCCTCCACATCAAGGTTAAAAAATATGTGATGTCTTGCTGCTTTTTGTGGTCCTCAGCAGATCACAGCAGATTCAGTTCCCAAACAGGTGCCATAATTTTCAGTCTTTGATGATAATATTTGCTATAATGTGATTAGGAAGCTGTTTGGTTTTAAAATCTGACTATCGCTGCAGCCATTACTTTTGAATGTTAAGTCTTCAACAGTTGGAATATTTGGCTTGAAATACCAAAGCCTTTCAGTTTCAATTGCAACAACTCCTGGGGTGTGAGCAACAAACCCAATGCTCTCTTCTTCTCTGTTCCAGCTTCAGAGACAGGGAACTCAAACAAATAAAATATGCAAGATTTAGTTCCTGCAACCTTCCAGCTAAACCTGATGGTTTGTGCATGGCTTTCATCCTGGTAATTTCCAGCTCCCAGTTTCTGTTTCATTTGTTAGTCACCTTTCTGTATTGTAAGTAGCTTTAAGCTGTAATATCACTTGTGGAGAATGAAAATAAAAAGCTTAGTTTACAGAGATTAGTGCTCCTGTACAGCTTTTGTGAAGACTACATAGGGGCATTAGGCTTTTTAACACTAAAATGCTGATGCCTTGCAAAAGAATGGAACCTTTGCTCTTTGTGAAATACAAAGGGCCTGATCCCAACCTTATTTATAATGAAGTAAATTAATAGTGACTGACAGGATTTCAGAAATTGCTGCACCATTTCAAGCCAGGAATACAGTTCTTGCAGTGCTGTCTATGACCCTGGCCAGCAGCAGTTACATTAGAGAACGTGACAAGAAAGGCTTTAAAAACAATTACACCATGACCTGCCTATAGAAAAGACTCCTTCCTAACTTCCAGTTCAAAGGTTAGTTTGTGCCTTGAAATGCGAGCACCTGTATCAATCTCTAAAGACTCAGATAAGCTACTTCTGGTCATTGTCATTTTAACTTCATTTTCTGCCATACATATTCTTCAATTTTTTTGAAATGAAGTTATTACATCATAATGGCCATAAAGTCCCATATTAATCTCATGAGCTTGACAGAAACTGTGTATGACCTGACACATGAGATCTGAATGGCAAAGCAAACAACAGACTTCCAGGAAAGCAAACATGACCTTATTCACTCCCCGGGTTAGTCAGGCTTTGTTTTACATGTGCATGGGGACACACTTGTTGTGAACACAGTAAGATTGATCATACAGTGAACATCTGGAATTCATGCAAATCCCTCCTCAATCGAACACTAAACCCCCTGTTTTATAGCATTTTGCCAGCTGTGTTAAAACACATCTGACATCATATCTGCACTCCAGCTGCTCTTGTGCCCAAAGGTTTCTCCTTCCCCAGAGAGACATACTGTCTCTACTGAGACAATCTGGAGGAAGAACAAGAGAGAGGAACCTCCTCCTGCACAAAAGAAAACCAAATTGATCATAAAACTTGTTCTCTTACAAGCAGCTGGGGAAAGTCACATACAAATCATGGCACCTTGCTTTTGCAGAAGCTTTTGTGAACATTTCCTTATGCTTCTTGTCACAAGGGTTTAAACTGCCTTTGAATGATTCACAGTATTAAGAAAATACGTCAGTAAAACTTCTCCCTTACATACAGTATCATAACCAACATGCCAAATCAAAAGTGACTCTGTCTGAGGACATCTACTACAGGAAGCAGAGCAGGGATATGACCAGAAGGAATTGACTGTGGCAGGGCCATGTGGTGGAAAAACTACTACAGCCTTACAGCTTACAAGTACTAATGGGACAGTTCATAACAGCCTTGGTCTTCCACTTCTGCTGCCCTGTACCCCAGAGTCCTGCCACCACATCTCCTTTAGCATCTCCCCAGTCTGTTCCCAGTGCCCCTCTACCTCTGCTCTCTGGTTATGTTGTACAGGGTACATGCCTTAGTGGGGGAACTGCTCACCCAGTATTGGAGGACAGAGGAAAAACAATGGGGAACTGAAATGAATATATCCTGGGCAAGGGACCTCCAAAGGTCTGAGAACCCCATTGCTTTGAAGTCATGACTGTTTTCCAATGTGTTTGTGCAATCCACAGCACTGTTGTAGTCCCTCTACTAAAAAAAAAAGCCAAACCAGTCTATTACTTGGGAAACAAATATGTTACTTAATCTATTTTTACAACAGGTAGAAATGTTGAGGATTTACTAGAAAATAATAGAAATTAGAGACTGGGGATTGTAGAAAACTGGTAAGAGAAGGAAAAGAACAATACGTAGCCTGCAGCATTAAGGCTAACAAGAATAAAAGAACAAAGGAAATACTAGTAATGGTGCTGCTACTTTACTAGATATAAATGAGAGCAAGGATAATCTTATCCAGTGAGGAAAAAAGTATTTTCTGTCATTTAGTAAAACCAGCATTAAGTGAAATTAAAGTTAAATACTGCATCTGGATTACTTGCAAGCAAACATCTCAAAAGAGCTCTCTGAGGAACTGATTATATTGTTGATTGAAAAGATCCAGAAGGCTGAAGGGAAACTAATGCTGGTGTAATATTTGGAATAGAGTAGGTGATACGACCCTGACATTCTTCCTAAGCAAAATAATGGCTGGTTAGTATTGGTTTCAATTAACTTAGCAAGAAAGGAGGCTAAAATAACAAGGCTGAGTTAGTGGGAAAAGAATCTTGTCAGACTACAAGCCCATGACCCTATAAACTTGGTTGATAAAGGTCACAATGTTGATATAATGTACCGTGTCTAAATGTTCAAAGGACCACTGTATGGTCCTTTGGTTCAATGGACCGCAGTATGGCTGTAGATCCCACAGTAACACAGCCGGACATGATACACAGTAGTTAGAATATGACTGCAGCTGCCTCTTCCCTGATGTGGCTGCATCAGGGCATGGTCTGACAGAGGGGAGATTTAGATTAGACATTAGGAAAAAATTCTTTACTGTGAGGGTGGTGAGGCACTGGCAGAGGTTGCTCAAAGAAGTTGTATCTGCCCCACCCCTGGAAGTGTTCAAGGTCAGGCTGGATGGGGCTTTCAGCAGCCTGGTCTAGTATGAGGTGTCCCTGCCCATGGCAGGAGGTTGAAACTAGATGATCTTGAAGGTTCCTTCCAACCAACCCCAGTCTATGATTCTATGATTCTATGATTCTATGATTCTATGGTTTGTGTCTAGTATTAAAGCTCTGTAAGGGATTTGGCTTGGGATGCATGTTATTTGATAAGTGAAAAGAAAGATAAAAATCCATTTGGCACACATAAAATAAATGGCTATCTCACAGTATAATTATGGATTAGAATTCGTTAGAAATTACATTAATTTCTGGTGAGAGGCTGCTGAGAGCTGTGCATCTTCCTAAATTCTAGAACATTGATGATGATCTGAAAGGAAACCTAAAATCATTGTTGATAGAATTTGCAGATGACATATAGAATGGGGACATGATGAATAAGAAAGAATTCTTCTTTGCAACCAAACAAACCAGACATTCAGCTGTGAAGAATGAAGATTCTGCTTCAGCACTGGGAAGTAGTTCTTAAAAATGGCTCCATTATTATGAAAAATGACCATCTCACAACAGGAGGGGCTGTGGCAAAAGCCAAAATAGCCCCTTGTTTGGGTACATAGAATAACTGGAGATACTGAAATATTAGGTATACTTTACTAAACCAGGTGGATACAAGATAAATTTTAAGTAATGGATATGATGAGATAGTGAATGATTCACTGCAACAACTTTCAAGATTTGTTCTTGACTCCTTGTCTCTGAAAAAATAAAATACAATCACATCTTTCTGAAGTACTATGGGGGATAAGGGAAGAGTGACTGACATCATCTGCCTGGACTTGAACAGTGTTTGGCAGTGTCCCACACAACATTCTTGTTTCTGAACTGGAGAGACATGGATTTGACAGATAGACCACTCAGGAGACACTTGATAGCAGCCTTCCAGAACCTAAACAAGGCCTACAAGAAAGCTGGAGATGAACAAGGGCATATAGGTCAAGGAGGAATGGCTTTAAAATGAAGGAAGGTAGATTTAGACTATGTATTGTGAAAAAAACCTTCACTATGAGGGTGGTGAGACACTGGAACAGATTGCCTACAGAAGCTGAGGCAGCCTCAACTGTAGAAGTGTTCAGGGTCAGGCTGGATGGGGCTTTGAGAAACCTGGTTTAGTGTGAGGTGTTCCTGCCCATGGCAGGGGGGTTGGAACTAGATGATTTTTAAAGTCCCTTCCAATCCAACACATTCTACGATTCCATGACTGGTTCAAACAAGAAATCCCATGGCCGGTATTCTGCTCAAGGCCAGACTGCAAGATACCTTTTGATTCATAATCTATGAAGGCTGTTTGGGAATTTTAGAGTTTTTTTTTCTTCAAATATTAAATAAGGCCAGATCCCGCATGTCCAACCTAATACAGAAGTGAACACTATTTCTGCAATTGAATGTAATTGCTTCAACTGTCATATGGTATTGAAGGCATTATTCAAAGCCCATGGGAATTAGAAAGAGTTTTTGCATTTTCACTGGTCTATAGGCCAGCCACTTAAAGGGAGATCCCAGGGACAGTGGTTTCATCAGTCATTGTGTAAAACACCAACATGGCCCCTCCAAATGCTACCCCATGTCACTGAGATACAGCAACTGTATCTTAGGTTTATGATGGCTTATGATGGAAACAAAATCATCAGTTGAATAGCAGCAAGTACTTTCTTCAATATTTTCTGTGATCTTGCATTTATGATTTTGTACCATTTTCTTACACCACTGAAGTGTAACTTTCATGAATAAATTCTACTATCTCTGAAACTTCACTGATTAAACAAGGAGCAAGTATGAGGTTTCAAAATAGTTAAATTCATTCTTCTCACACATCAGAGGAAGAGCTGCATGAACAATCTATACTGAATAATTTACTCAGTAAATTTATAGTTTTAAGGTGACTTTTTAAAATATCCACCTAAGTTATTTGCTACTGCCAGACGAATCTTTTGGGGGGGCATATTTGCACACATAGTTGATACAAACCCCATATTTTCTGAGTCTTTGTGCAAGGATTCACTATTGGTATTATGGGTCTGATTACTTAAATAACTGCCTTTGTTCTCTCACTAGATTCCTATCCACAAACCCCATTTGATTTCTCCCTGGGAAGACTTGGGAATCTGGAAGATTACCAGTCCCAAGTCTGACAAACTACATGCCACTACGCTCTGATGGCATCAGTGCTCTACAGCAGAAACTCCACCACCTACGAGAAGTTTCAGTATTCATTTGCTGCTGTCCACACTGATCTGTACCTCAGCAGAACCAGCCCTCTAGGAAGGAAGGGAGGAAGGAAAGACATTTTAGGTTGTGATATTTGTATTCCTGTTGTGACATTTTCCCTTCTCAATGTTGCTCACTGTGTCCAGCCCTGATAGAGGAAGTGTTTCATCTTCAGCTATCAGGCAGCTCAAGGACAGCTTCAATCACATGTACTACCACTAGACTGAAAAACAAAACAAAAACCAAACCCACAAACCCAACCAACCACACACACCATTTCATAAACCAAGAGATTTTCCCTTTAAAGGCTATCTTAAAAGCCTTTTTTAGGGTCAAAAATAAACTTGAGGTGAAAGATCAGTCCTGGCTAACAGCTTGCACCAACATCATCACCTTCAGAAAGCACAAACTCAGCAACACTCTCAACAAACCTGCAAAAGCCCGGGCCTCATCGGTGGGCACAGCTCTCAGGTGGCGGAGGTCACTCTTGTTCCCCACCAGCATGATGACAATGTTGTTATCTGCATGATCTCTAAGCTCCTTTAGCCAGCGCTCCACATTCTCATAGGTGAGATGTTTGGCAATGTCATAGACAAGAAGAGCCCCAACAGCACCACGGTAATATCTGAAACAATAAGGTACAACCCTTTAGAGTTCTGCCCGAGTTCCACCAACAAACCTGGTGGTTTGTTATCTGGTGCTTTTATCGTGGTGACTACAGGTTGGGTGCATTTCAACTGAAGCCAAGGGCTCAGGACAGCACAGGCCAGTCAGTACCAGCAATCCTGTAACAGCCACATCTCTCTTCCACACAATCCCACCACTTCTCTGCTCCACCAGCACCTGGATACCACATCGCTGAACTGATTTGGGACTCCAAGTCAGCAAAAAACATTCCCTTCCTACTGCTGGTTGGTGGTGTGCTGGCTCAGCAAGCTCAACTGGCCCAGCCATGTGTCAAGCAAGAGCTTGTGCCAGCACAGAGAGGCAGGAGCACAGGACTAAAAACGAACTGCTTCTCATTAACCACAGTTTGTTGTGGAACCAGTCTCGGTAGCAATTTTTGTGCTTTTCCAGCAGTAAGAACAAGTTTAGGGTCATAAACCAGAAAATACACTTGAAAAACAAACTAAAAAGATGCAATTTGAAATCACCACTTATATCTGCTTCTGCATTCCTCTTCTAGCAGAGCCCTTTGGGCTCCATGCTCTTCTATTGTTCTCCCATCTATTCTGCATTACCCTATTTCATCCCAATGAGAAAGTTCCACTTACCTTGAGGTTAACACAAATGGCTCAGTCTGTGCATGATTCAGAAACAAGTCAGTTCCTTTAAAAACTAATACACATCTGTAACACTAGGTATCAATTCACTGGTTAACACATGCCCTGGATAACCAGGCATGCCAATAGGGTTCTCTCCCCCTCTCCCCCCAAATATACTTTTGCCTACTACCTGCATAAAACAGCTATACCCAGAGGTTACATCTTAAGATACTGGCTAGATTAACAAGGTGCTGTGCATAAAGACCTCTCAGCGCCACTGTTCTAAACAGGGATGTGCCTAATGCTACAGCCAGTAGTACCACAGTTCCTTTCCTTACTGGTTATTCAGCCTGCACTCTTGGACCTAATTTTCAGGGCTGTAACTAATTCAAGTCATTGGGGTTTCAGGGGAGTTTGTGGCTCCAGACTGTTCTAAAAGTGCCCTCAGTCTCAACACTGAGGGGGCAATGGAAACCAGAAACCACCATGCCTACACTACAGCTTGATGCCAAATAGTATCCAGCTTCAGCATGGGGAATGAGTGCCATTTCTGATGGAAAACAACACATCCAGGGCAGGTAAAAAAACCATGTCACAAGGCTCAGAACAGACCATCCCACCCTTTTGATTTAAGTGGTCATTTTTTTTTCTATATCACTAGAATGTAAAAATTACTTTCATTATATTAATCAAAGAACACAAAAGTATTTCCAATCTTATGACTTGGATCTACATTGAAGTCTGTCATGATTTTGTCATGCGTCCCAAAGGGGTTTTATTAATTCTCTACCCATAAGTTTCTCTGCACCAGCTCTGCTAGAACTCTGCTCTCAGCCTGAGCAGAGCCCTGGTACTCACGCTGAGGTAATGGCACGGTATCGTTCCTGTCCTGCGGTATCCCAGATCTGGGCTTTTATCGTCTTCCCATCCACCTGGATGCTCCTGGTGGCAAATTCCACCCCAATGGTGCTCTTACTCTCCAGGTTGAACTCATTGCGTGTGAAACGGGACAGGAGATTACTCTTCCCAACTCCAGAGTCTCCAATCAAAACAACTGAAAGAAAAGACAGTATTTTAAATAGTAATTCTTCACCCCATCATTTACACCTTGCAGCGGCGCTACTTGGCCCCTACGTTGCCATGCAGGACCCAGAGGACTTGCAAGCTAGATAAACATAGGAGAACGTTACACTGATGCCACCTTTTACTTCCCAAGCCCCCAAAGCCACATGCTAACACTAAGTCAAGAACACAGCAACAGGCTGACAGAAGCCTGTGTACAGTATAAACCTATTCCAGTTAAAAAAAATAAAAAGCCACAGTAAGTGGAATGAAACAATTCTTTGCAGACCTTTTTGGGTCCACACAGGGTGTTTTATTTCAATAATTCATAAATATGTTCACCACAAAAAGGGGAAAATAGGAGACATTTGATCCTACAAATAGGATACAAAGCAAAACAGAACCTGCGTGAGCGAAACAAGCTCTCGGAGGTTGCAGGAGAAGGAAAAGATGAGCTCAAAATCTCTGCCTCCACACGAGGTGTTGCCATGTTAACAGAGGATGGTAGTGCAGGGAGATCTTTAGCACACAAAACCCAGCTTTACTGGAAGGAAAAGATAAAAGGTACATCTTGTAGTAGGAGTTTCCCCCTCCTTCAGGGCTGCAGCTCTGCCATCCTGCTGCTTCACACCCAGCCACGCTGCACCAGGCTCTCCACGAGACCTCATCCTCAACAGCTGCAGAGCCAGGATTTGGCATTCCACGTTCTTTATTTTTGTGTAGGTGCATTAGCTCCGTTTTCTTAAATCCCTGTGTTACTGACCAGAGCAAGAAATAACAAAAGGGAAACAGAGTAAAAGCAATTAAGCCACCCTCCCCTTAGTCACAGCAAATCCTGTGTCACGTATGCCTTTGGGATTCAAACTAACAGCACCCTGGTTTGAGCAAAGGCAGTCACTGTCAGGAAGTTTCTTCAACCTTGGCAATATGTCCTACTCCAGTTCCAATCTGTTGATCTTCCTCATTCAACAATCTGGTTTTCCTACAGAAAAGGAGACACGGGCAGAAGACGTTCCTGATCCCTCCACAACAGATTACAGATAACTCTTGTCATTCCACACCTCCAGCACGAGCTCACCAGCGTTCTCGCAGGGTTAAGGATCATACTCATCTCTCAGTGTTATTACAACTTTCTGCTGCTCAGGCTGTTGTTTCAGGACACAGCCCTGGCAGCACACTGCCAGCGCATTCCCAAACCGCTGTAGCCCTGTTACAGCTCTGGAGGTGCATCAGGAGACGGCTGAAATGCTCCAGACTCCCCCCTCGCCTCATCTGGCTGAGGGCACAGACAGACAATTGTGCTGGCACAGCTGAACAGTCACAGCACAACAGAGGCAGGACCAGGCAGCTGGTGGGTCCCACAGCCACAGGCAGGAACAGGCAGCCACAATGTCCCCCCTGGGATAACCTAAAGCAGCTCCTCACACTGCTCTGCTCTCACTGGCAAACAGCAGAATCCAGTTTATAGGGTAAAATCACAGAATCCCAGCCTGGTTTGTGTTGGAGGGGACCTTAAAGCTCCTCCAGTTCCAGCCCCTTGCCACAAGCAGGGACAACTTCCACTGGAGCAGCTTGCTCCAAGCCCCATCCAACCTGGCCTTGAACACTATAAAAAGATTTTAGGAGGAGTTCTAATTCTAGGATTTGTCAGCTTTGTTTTCCAGACCAACAGTTTTTCATCACTAATTCCACTGGGTGTTCCAAAGCTCACCCATCTTACACAGTGATCTGCTGCCTCAGGGGAGGCTGTAGCCTACTTCAAAGTCCTGACCATGATGAGGAAGAGGTAAGAACATCCACCATACAAGGCAGACCAGCTTGGAAAAACCCTGAAGCTCCAGCTGTTTCCAAAGGGAATTACCTTCTCATCAATCTGCAGCTGGAGAAAGCACAGCCTCCTCTCCAGGTTTTGGCCACCTCCTATCCTCTGGCATTTTAGAGCCATCAGCTTTGTGCATCAACCATGCAAGCGGCTCTAAGGTCATTAACTCCATCTGTCACAGGAAGGAATTCAGGGGGTCCTGAGCTACTTTAGCTGGTTCCTTGCCTCAGCTGCAGTCACCAGGCAAAGCTGCAGGCTCTCCCCTTCCCAGGTTGCTTCAGGTCCTAGCAGAGCTTGTGAGAGCATTTCTGAGGAGTTACTGGATGCAGAAGTAACAAAGGAAGGCAGCCAGATCCCAACTCAGTAAGTAATGTTCCCTCTGCCTTATAGTAGCGCATCCTTAATACTTGACCTTGAGCATCAAACAGGCATTTTCACTGTCAGGAGAAAGAGATAAAGACTGGAAGTGCACAAGAAGACAGCCCCCCACCCCACTTTTGTTTTCTACAGGAATCAAGCAAGATTCTGGTCCAAGTGATTAGACCTTGATAAAGTTCCTACATTTGGGAACAGGTCACCAGACTGCCTTGTTCAAACACACAAGTCTTGACAGAGCAGAAAAGCTCATCAGAAACATTAAGTCCTTTAGGTCGCCAGGTATTGATGACGGATCTGACATTTGTCGTAAGCACAAGCTTTGTTAGGCTTAAGCTCTCATCAGAACACCCTAAAACCCCACAAAGGTAAAAGCAAACTCCCTTTTTCTCTGGGTGTTTTTCCTTCTTTTCTCATGAGCCAGCATCAGACTGAAAATAAACCTTGATAACAGCTCCTCTGCTGGAAAGGGACATTCATGTGCACATCACATCTGAGTAGCTACAAGGCTTCCAATATTTTAACTCCTAATAAAAGGTCATGAATTCTGTTCCAGATCAAACCCATTCAAAACTCATCTGGAGAAGTTCCTGCTTTTTTTAACCGTCCCAGCTACAAACCCAGTTGGAACAGAGCCCGGAGTCACCAGCTTTGCT